>PJEN01000683.1:0-86616 GCA_004024605.1 Pteronura brasiliensis
ATGGGGGACCTGGCCCGGGCGGGGGGCTGGGGGGCGCGTGTCTCCACGCAGCCGGGGTGCGGGGGTCTGCGCGGTGGCGCGGGCTGCGCTCCGGGGGCCGAGGCGCGGCCGCGGCCAGGTAATTGGTTTCTATTTTAAACTTCACTTTGTTCTGGCGGAGGTGGGGCGCGGGCAAAGGCGTGGCCCCGAGGACGATTACATAAGTATTCACACCTGATCCGGGCCGGCCGGCGCGGGGTGGGCGGCGCGGGGGAGCCCGCGGGCCCCGCGAGGGGCTGTCGCGCGTGGGTGTGGCGTCCTGCCTGCGTGGCTTCTGTCCGTCCCGCCGGCGGCGGCCCGCGTGGACGTGGGGGGCAGTTCCTGGAAGCCCAGATGTGCCCGAGGGCGTGGGGCCGGGCCTGCAGGCGGGGTCCACTGCGTAACAAAGGGCAGGGGCTGCGGGACCCAACAGCAAGTCACAAAAGGAACTTTAGAAGGTGGTGGTCTTCATTAAACATGCCCCGAAGGCGTCTCCCCCCCACGCCCCCGTGAACCTGCCGTTAAGTCTGTGATCCTGATTCAAGATGATTCAGAAAAGGGGGGCTCCTGTCCTGTGGCTCTGTGACAAAATGCACTGAAGTAGGGACCGGAGTGGGAGCAGGGCTGGCGACCCCCCAGCGGGATCCTCTCCAGACGATGCTTTAAGCCGCCCTATTAATATGATGGGAGTATTTTGGTTTAGGAATGTAAGTGCTACTTTAAGGAACGAGGCATGTGTGCTATTCGATCGGCTCCTCTGTGCTGCCGCGTGGACAGGCCGGCCTTACCGTTGTATCGTTTGTTTCCTCCTCCTCTTCCCTTCATTCTCGGTGGTGGCGGTGGTGGCGTCAGAATAGCTGCGCTCTTTATGTTGACGCAGACCCGCTAGAACTAAACACACCGCAGGTCTCTGCCGCGCAGGACTGGGAGCCTCTCCTCTCGGTGAGATTGGGGAGCGAGTGGCGCGAGCTGGCCTGGAGCCTGCGTCTGGGCGCTGCTGACCCGAGGAGGACATCTTCAGTTTCACTGGGCTCCCGGGCCATTTCGTGGGCCCCGCCAGAAGCAGCCAAGCCTCAGGGACTTGAGGCCTCCAATTAGAATGTTGCCAGGCTGAGGCCCAAGCCTGTGGGTCTAGTCTAGTGTTTTTCTTAGTTCCTTAGGAGGACTTCGTTTCCTTAAATTGGCTTATTTGAATATACTGAAACATTCAGAGCACATTAACATCCTGAAAAATATTCACGGTCCCCAGGGATGTGTAATAAAATGACCAGGAAGAGTGGGAATGCCTCCCTGGAAGGAAACAATGCTTCAGGAGGCACAGTGCTCAGCAGGGCAGAGAGAGGGGAGTTTTGCTTATTTTTATTTCTGGAAGTCTACCCGAGTCCTCTTTCCAAATGGCCCAGTACCTGAAACATTCTAGAGCGGGAACTTGCCCTGTGAGCGGCTGTTCATCCTCGGTGAGAAGAGCTGAGTGCGTTGCTGCGTGTCCCGTTGTGACTGGTAAACGGCCTTTGAAGAGGGCTGGACAGTTGCGGGATTCAGGTGTTCCTGGGCCTTTGAGGTCCTGTGTGTCTGACTCTGGAGGATGTCGACCCAGAGACTTTCAAGGAGGAAAGAGAGATTTTTGAAAGCTGGTCAGTGGGGAAAGCATGTTGTTCTCATGTCCATAAACTGAACTTTACCTTCATGGGCCTTAGTTTCTCCTACATGGAGGTGTTTGAGTTTTATAGGTTGATGAATTTGATGTGGATGTTGTGTCCCAACACTCACATGGAAAAGAAGAGAGACTTCTTTAGAGAATATTGGAGAATGAGGTATGCTCTGTCTCCCAGACGGTGTTTTCAGTCTGACCAAATAGGGAAGAGTGGTAATGTGACCGAGGACGTTGAGTAGCGTTTCATTGTGGATACTGTTCTTGAAAAACCAGCCCTCAGTTAAATGGGTCGTTGTGGATTTTATGTATTCATTTTCCAGGATAGCTATTGGTCTTGTTTGTAATGTACCAGAAGGAATCTTTTAAACAGGCATTTTGTGGGAGTGGCTGTAGGTCCAGCAGGGCCGTGTGTGTAGAGTTTCAAGTGCATTGAATGTCCCAGGAATAGGACGCTGGAGTGGAGGCTGGTTACACTGAGAACGGAGGAGCTTGTCCGAAGGCCTGCACTTTCCTTTTATTATGCGCTTGTTTTCAGTGTTCAAGACAGGACGCTATTTTGGGTTTTATTCCATTTTCAACCTTGAAGAACAGGGCAGGTGTTAATTATATAATTAAAAGTGGTATTTTTGTTTGCAACTCGATTTCTAACTGAATAAAGCATCTGTATTAAAGGTGCAGGAAACAGAGCTTTTTCGCTGGTGTTTGAAAGCCAAATTTAGCCGGAGATATCGAGACTTTCTCAAGGGCATGGATTGAAGCAGAAGTCAGGGACATAATGGAAGAAAGCAAAAGAAAGTTCCCTTCGTTTGATTACACATCCGCATCATAAATATTTGAATATGGAAGTCACGTTCCTTCCTCGAAAGCCATCTTCGGGGCTGGCAGTGTTTGTGCATCTCCGCGCTGCTGTGAGCTCTTCTCTCCGAAGTGTGTCTCTTCGCTGCCCTCACCCCTCCCCCTCAAAAGTTCTAGAGGCTGTGACAAAACTTGAATTAGCTCTCCTTTTCCTGACCCAAGTCCAGAGAAAGCCAGGGGCCGTGCCCCACCCTTGCCGAGCCGAGCGTCCATGCCTTGCACTGACCCTTGGCGGACTCCTGCTCTGTACTTACGGCCCAACCAGCAGCCAGTACTCGGACCTTCCGTGGGTTGCTTACCGCTTGGCTGCTTTGGCTTTGACCCGTGCTTCCAGAACTAGTGATGTGCAAACATGCACAGTGACTCTGTCCCCTGCTTCGGCTCCCGGACCGTGAGTCTGTGGGTCGGGAAGGACATGCCTTCGGGGTCTGCGTTTTTCAGGTGAAGTGCAGAGTCGGGACGCGGGTGGTTCTGGGGCCTGAGCAGACGGCCTGCCTCTCCCTGAATGTTACGGGCTTGGGTGGCAGGCTGGGACGTCTAGAAGGCGGGGCGGGGGGATGTCGGCTGCAGGTGGGTTTTTGTGGGCTGCCCGCCATTCAGTTTGCCCAGGACTTGGGGTACCGCCAATTTTTTGACTCCTGCTCTGTGTTTGGCTTAGGGCTAACTGGTGGCCTGGGCCACCCGGTGTGACAGAGACCCTCTTCTCCCTCCTGTCCTGTCCTGTCCTCCCTCTGGGGCTGTCACCGCCAACCTTCCCACCCAATGGCCAACGGCCAACAGTGTGTTGGGAGCAGCCTGTTACAGGTCTGAATGGGTCTCGGGGCCACGAGAGTGACAGCATTTTTCAGATTCAAGCCTTGGCCTCAGTTCTCAGTGGTCCCAGAAACAAGGGAGTTTGGGGTGGGACATGTGGGACATTTCTCTTTGATAGAGGGGCGACCTCTGCCTGGAGTGGGTTGAGACCTCCCCTCCCCACGTTTTAGGGTGGGTTAGGGGTGGGTGGGGGTACGGGACATCCTCTTCGTCATCGAGCTTTAGCTGGGACTGTCTTAGAGCTCTCGGGAATATTGGTGACTTGTCACAAACCCACTTTAAGGAAAGAATCACATCAAATGTTTATGAAGAATTTACTAGTGAAAGTAACTTTCACTTTAGAAGAATAATAAAGAAAAACATTCACTATGAATTAAAAATGTCTCATCCAGTTCTTGAAAATGCATGTTTATTTTGAAATTAATTTTCTTCGACAGAGGACTATTTTCAGGGTGTGACTTTAACACCTATGGGAGGATACATCTCCAGGCCCTATAAATGCATCATTTAGATTTGGAATCTGTGCCCCTCACTGGGGTATGTCAAGTATATTTTCGACGGACTGGTAAAAATGAGCAGTTGCAACTGTCCGTTTTGTGTATCCTTTATCCCTTGCTTCTGGCTACACGTGATTTGAACAGCTGAAGCCTTTCTTTGCAAAGCTGGAGCTGGCTGTCATTATTTACGTCCAGAATGAGACGTGTCCTGGCGGCAGACACGCACAGTGTGAAGGAGTCTAATTCTGTGGCTCTCAACATTCCTTAAAAGTAGTTCTCCAAAAAGCTCTGGCCTTTATTCTTCGATTCCACTGGTATGGAGCTCACAGAGCAGGAGTAATTAGAAATGCAACTATTTTGAGAACGTAAACATGTAAATATATGTAAAGTAGTAAATAAAACACTGCACAGGGGAATAGAAAAGATAAATCATTTAGAGACTATATTGGGCTTAGATACATTTTGCTGTTTATTTCAAATGTGAGTTCATTCTGGTAGATTTTTTTCTTTCTGGCCGTGTATGTGTATTTGGTCAAGAATTTAATCAAGTTGTTTAATCAAAATTTCAGGGATGGGTATTACATACGATTGTAAAGTTCAGACACTTCTTCAGCGGAGTGCTGAACGCAGGCGGAGATTTTTAATATATTTTATTTCAAGGCCAAATTAATCTGGCGTGTTATTCCTTCAGAAGCAGGTAGACTGGTCTCCCGAGGATCTGCCCCCCCCCCCCGGGAGTTGCCGCTGGCCCCTCGGCCTTTGGATACAGCTGTCCTGTTATTTTCTTGCTCATTTAGGGGATGGTGAGCTTAGGCTAACATGTGGTGTTAGCTTTCAGGACATCGTTAAAGAGAGACTCTCAAAAATCAAGGTTCTCTGTTAAAACTCTGTAGTTTTCCCCCGATGGTTAAGGATTAAAATAGAATTTGCAGCATTATTTAGTAACACTTGGAAACCCCTGTCTTCCGCTCTTCTCGTGTTGAAGTAAAGGATATTTGTTTAGGAATTTTTCCCTTTGTTTCAGAAAAGGGCAACATGTGTCTGCCTTTGCCATATGGCACTATTTAACCTATATTGCTCGAGCTGACTTGGCATGGTGTTAGGCATTGATTGATTTCAGCGTTCCAGAATGTTCTTTGAAATTTAGTACAGGGAAGAATGCATCCAGAGTGGGGGTGGGGCTGCTCGCGGCTCGAGCCGCTTCCTGTTCCAGTGACGCTTCAGCCTAGTGAGCAAGCATCACTTGTCTCTTTCCTGCAGTAATTTTGGTGGGAAATAGTTTGATATTCAAGGTTGGCTGATTGTGTTAATTCAGGGAACTACAGAGCCCAGGGCGAGTAGTTAAAACTTCTGTGGGTTGCGGATAGGCTGATAGGCCCAAACAGCTCCTGATTATTTTAGTGATTTTAAGCTACACCTGAAAAATGTGTTTTTTCCCCCCCCTTAAAGACTTGACTATTTTTTTTAAATGAGTGGTCGAATCCCTGAGCAGACGGACGATCCCGCTTCCCAGTTTAAGCTTCCGTGGTGCTGTTCTGGAGTTACGTAGCTGCAGAACAGTGATGCCCTCACTCAGTGACTGGTTTACACATACTGCTTTTGAATTTTTGGACGGTCTTGTGTGTAATTCACCAGAGTGGCTTCTTAGGCGACATCCCAGGGACCAGCACGAAGCTCGCGCTCCCATTGTTAGCGGCGGGAGCCAGGGCGTCTCCCCGTACCCCTCTCGATCTGCCTCGGTGGCTTCATCCTACTGGTCCTCCTGTTTTAACGGAAGAAGTAAACACATTTACACTCTGCGTGTGCATGCACGCGCGCGTGTGCAGGGCATCTGTGGGCGGGAAGGCGGGCCTGGGTGTCTCATAGCATCGCAGCGACGTGCTCGAATGCCGCTTTTGGTGATGCATAATTTATATTGACATTATCAGTGACACAGAGAGAACGTTTTTATGCCACTTTGAGAAAATATCATCATTCACTTTGATAATCATATTCCCACCAGATTAGATTCATCGTACCAAAGCTTTTCATGTCTTTAGCGTGACCATTAACATAATGACGATAATTTGTCCCTTTGAGTAACACCATGTGTAATTTACATTAGCCTTATTGTGGCGAGTACGGCACAGCCCAGGTGTTCAGGGGCCGTCCTGAGTCCAAAAATGGCTTTTTATTTCTTAACGGAAGGGGCAAGGAAGAAGATCTTATTCCTAAAGCCAACTTAAAAAACATGACTGGGAGTAAATACGTGAATTCCTCACATAAAAGTCCTCGCCATAGCAACGTAAACTTGGGGACAATTCTGTAGAGTCGTGGGATTAGTGGTTTAGCGGCAGGATTAAAATTGGCCTCAGTAAATTACCCTGGTGACAGAAAAGCAGAATCTGTTAATGGTTTTACAGGAAGATCAGCTCCTCTACTGGTTCTAGATTGATGACAGAGCACAGGCGGCTTAGACTCTGAAATTTTCAAAGGAAGGTTAATTTTTCTAACAGCTACCCAGTTTTCAGCATCTGGAGGAATCGGTTAAAAAAGGAGGTTCCTGCAGCTCGGATTTGGGCTGTGATTGGGGATGAGGTACAGTCTGCGTTCGCTGTTCGGCTGCGGAGGGTAGAGGGGCTGTCGTCTGCGTGTTTCCGGCCGTCCTCATGTGAGGTCCGCCGACTGTCTGCAGACGGAGTCGGCCGTCTTGGAAAGAGTGGTAGAGCTGCTGGGCCACGAAGGCACCTTGTAGAAGCTTACGGGCTGGTGGCCGCTGAAGCTGCACCTTTTTGGCTGGGGCAGAGTTAACGTGGGTCCTCAATCTGGGTTTCCAAGGAGCATTCAGTCACGTCCCTACAATGACCGTGAAGGAAAATGTGTACTCTTCGACTATATTTACCTTTCTTTGTAAATTTTATGTTATTTCCGTCTGGGCTTTTAGATTGAGGCTTACATTTGTATTATAACTGGTAGAAGTCTTGGAGGTGGTTTGGGGAGAATCCTGACGTGTTTCGGAGCTGAAAGGCAGATGATTCAGTGGTTTGGTGAAGGCCATGGCCACAGAGCAGAGCTCAGACAGGTTTCCGGGTTCCCAGTTCCCAGCGCATGCTGGATGCCACAGCAAGGGGAGGTGGGAGAAAGCCCACTTTCAAGGTGACCTTGATTGAGAGCTCGTTGTGTGCTGCAGAGTGTAGACCCTGCAAGTGATGGGGTATTGAAGACGTGGATAGTATACTGCCCCACGTCAGTTTGACCCTCTGGTGCTCAGCTCTAGCCCCAGAGAGAAGAAAAAATGTGGGCTCCATGTTTGCCTCTCTCAGTGGGGCATCGCGTCAGTGTGAGAACCAGACGAGCCATGCCATCCAAGGTTCCTGCGGCACTGCCGGCCAGAGACACGTGGGAAGCCCAGATCACCGAAGACCTAGCAGCTGTTTGCACAGATTCCCAGCTCAGCCTGGGCCGGGAAATCGATTTTCTTGGGAAACCCAGTGGTACCACCAATAACAACCCTTCTTATGAGCCGGTAACCATAGGAAGTAAATGACCAGCATGGGATAGAAAGCCCTAAGAGAAAAAAAAGACACCACGAAAAATTTCAGGGAGAGGGGTCGAGAAGGCAGACGAGAGTTGTTGGTAGAGCAGCGGTTTCTCCTGGGCATTCGTGCTAAGCCGCAGCGGGTGATGGGGTGCAGGGGTATCGGTGGAGAGCGGGCTTCTGTGTGGTGGGTGCTCCGAGAGAGGGGGTGGGGGACCACAGACATCCAGGAGGGGAGCTGCTGGCTTGGATGGGCTAGGGAGTGGCGCTCCTCTCCATCCACATGTCCTTGGTGCACGTGGGCCACAAGGCCACCGAGAGAAAGGAGGGTGGGCCGGGGAGCGAGCCAGACACGGGGAGACCTGCATTTCCCTGCGTGTCCGTGGGCGTGCGGCCGAGCGGCCACACGCGGCAGCCCGTGGCCCTGCCTGGCTGCTCTTGCTGGGCTCGGGGTTGCTGTGGGGCCGCCTGCAGCTCGTTACCGGTCTGTGGGGAGGTCTCTGCCCTCTCCGCCTGCCTGGGCTCCCTGGGGAGCTGGGCTGGGTCGAGTGCATCTTGCTTCATTGCGCAAGAGCCGTTTAGAAAGCCGAGCCCGCTCGCTGCTACGGGCGCGCAGACAGGGCCCACGGTCTAGGTTTCCACGTCAGAGGAAAAATCAGTACGTCGAGACCCTGATTTAGAATCTCTTTTTCCTTCTCTGGAGAAGATGGTACCGAATACGTTTTCATGATTTACCAACAACTCTGTCCTAGGTAGTTTGCTGCCTTTCTGGAAGTTTTCATGACATACTACGTCCAGCATGAACTCGGGATTGCGCGGATCTGCTCGGTCGGTGTCTTTCTTACGGACTCATCCTGAGTGCGTGTTTGCAGGCTTGAGTATCTGGTAATTGAAATCTTGTTATTTGTGTGTTGGCAGTGAGAGTTTGCTGGTCTATGCACATCTCGTGCCATCTGCAAGGCGCGGAGTGCCTGGGTCACGCGTTTGAGCGGGACATTAAGAAAGACCAAGGATGAGGAAATGAAGTAAAAGACCGTGACGAGGGGAAAATAGGGTGATCGATCCGGATCACAGCACTCGTTCCGGAGGCTGCACTCGAACCAGAATTCAGTCTGAGCTTCCTGGCGACTGAAACACGGAGTGAAACCTGCCGTTCGTGTTTGAGTTGATGACGAGGGCAGAAGTCATCAGTTCTCCTGCGGAAGCACAGACACTAGAGGGCACGTTTTTACGTTGATTCTGATACGGGCTCTTTTTGTACAGGGTGTTACTACGATTCTGTAACGTGAACAGTGTCTTTGGTTATAGTCTTACGGCGGGTGCGTAGTGACTCTTGGAAGGCGGTTCTCGTGGTGAGTGTTTCAGAGAACCGACGGAATGAATGATACCACCGAGAGCTGGTTTTTGAATCACCCTAACAATGTGAGCCAAGTTACTGCATCACAGTTTCGCATTGTATTAGAAGTTTAACTTTTGTTACTGACGTCTTCTTATAGACTCGAGTCCCCGTTGGCGAAGGCCTGGATGAGCCCCCAGATAAGTAGCTCGTAAGTGCTCCGTCAAGCCTCGTTTCCTTTCCACAGACATTGATCACACGCCCGTGGTGAGCAGGGCAGTGCCCGCGTTCCTTATGGGTACCATTTGGTATTTCTAACCGTTAGGAGCTCGGGAGGAAAGCCCCCGTGCCCCCGGGAGCATGCTGAGACCCACACAGCCCCGTAGCTGGGCTCTCCATAGTCCTCTTCTGCGCAGTCACCTTGAGTTTATGACCTTCCTCACGGTTGTTAGAAAGTGGAGTTAATGGGAGGGTTGGTCTCATCTACCTAGAGTTGTATCATCGTGCAGAGATCACACTGTGGAGGACCTGTCCTCCCACTCTCCCAAGTTCCTCTGCCTTCGCAATGGCTGGGGTTACCCAGGAGCCACTGCACAGAAGCTGGGAGCCAGTGCGAGGTCCCCTGAGAGGGAACCCGTTGCCCGAGCCTTTGGGGGCTGGAACGTGGCAGATAGTCATTAGTCATATCTCCTCTGAGGACAAGGATTTTGAGTCATCCATTAGGAAGGGGAAATGTAGAGGGTGGTCCAAGGATCCGAAGCAGGGGGGTCCCTACATCGGCCCCCAGCAGTCCTAGCCAGCTGGGGGGGGCTCGCCCCACCCTGGGCTCCTGGCCTTCCCTAGGAAGGTTTTGGAAAGGGAGGTGCCACTGGAGCCCGAGGGGGATGGAGCCCACCCTCCCGAACTTTGGAAATGAGGGGTCTGTAGGGTCGGCGGGCTTTTTCTGTGAAGGGCCAGATATTAACTGTTTGGGGCTCCACGGGCCAGCCCTTTCTGTTGCAGCTGCTCTGCCTTATAGCACAGAAGCCGCCTGAGACCGCAAGTCAGCAAATAAAGCAGCTATATTTATGGACACCGAAACTTGAAATTCATAGGATTTTATGTGTTACAAAATGTTATTCTTTTTCTGTTATTTTTTTCCAACCACTTAAGAATGTAAAACACATTCCTAGCTCCCCAGGGAGACAGGTGGTGGGCAGGGTTCGGCCCCCAGGCCGCCACGGCTCAGCCAGCACTGCCCCACGGAATGTGAGTGCATCTGTCGCTTGAGTGTTCCCAGTGACCATGTGAGAAGGGCTAGAGAAATGGTTAAAATCCTGTTAATTTCTTATGTAACCCAGTCTGTCCAAATTGTTACTCAAACATGCGAGTGACATAAACATTATTACTGAGGTTTTGTTTTTGTTCTGCTTCTGCACCACGTCTTGGAAATCGGGTGTGGATCTAACCCTTGCAGCTGGTCCCTGTTAGGCCACCACCCGGGCTGGGGCAGCTGTAGGGGGTTGAGGTGACACGCCCTAAACCAAGGCCGTCACCGAGGTGAGTCAGAGATCTTCCCTGGGAGAGCTTAACTGTTTGCCCGCAAGGACGCTGAGGGACGATGCTCTGGGAATGTCTCTGTGGAGCCTTAGCAGTTTAACGGGAGGAGGAAAGGTGCTTTGTCAGCACTTGCGAGACCTGGGCCAGGAACCAGTGCTGGCGGTGTGGGGGTGCTGGGGGCTGAGGGGTACGTCCCACGGGAGGCAGCGAGGAAGGCCAGGAGGCTGGCGCCCGGCCCCGCTGCGTGTGCCTCTGTCGTTCCCAGTGTGTCATCGAGCGTGCTCTGGGGGGACGATGGGCTGTGTGTGGGGATCATCCCGTGTTCCTGCACTTAGGACCCCCCCCCACCCCCGGGACCCGGCCTCTCCTCATGCGGGCCAGTGTGGCATCACCATTGTGGCGAAAGGAATTTGAGTGTGAGGCAATGGGGCCTCGAATCCAGGATCCAGCGGTGACTTGGGGCCGGTGATGGAGCCTCGGTGTGCTTTCACTTCGTTGTCTGGGAAGTGGGACGAGATGCTGGCCTTTCTGAGGGCCAGCGGGGCGCAGGCCCAGCTCCCGCTGGCTCTGACCAGTCACAGAGGGACTGACTGGGGATGAGCCCCGCTGACCTGGAGACTTCCCGGTGACTGGAGGAGGATCGTGGCGGTTTGAGTTCCTTTTCGGTCTCATCGAGTGGTAATTTGACATCTGACATAGAAGCTGTGTGAGCGACTTGGTTCTTCCTACTTTTTGTACATTAAAAACATCATCCGTTGCTTTCCCCTGCTTGCTTTTTTTTTCCCTAGGAAAGAGATGAGATAATTGTTTTTTTTCCAATTAGGTAGATATTATTTATATTGCCTTTCAGGAGTTAAGCCTGTTTTACCGCACTTTGCCACATTTTAGTCTCGTTGGCCCCGCAGTTTAAAAAGCAGACGGACAGCGTGTGGCATGGACTCGCTCCTTGGGCCCGCAGGGTGTCGGGAGCGAGACCCCGGGCAGAGCCCATGTGTCATGTTGTCTTTCATTGCTGTGGTGGTGGCATTCCAGCCTGATGTCCCCTTCCTTCTCCCAGGCCCTAATGGGGTAGGGGTCTGAGCCCTGGGGGCCTTGCACTGGAGCTTAGGAAAGTGAGGTCGGGCGCCTCGTGGAGACGCAGCAGCCTTTTTCTTTGGAATGGATCTGGGACAAGTATATCTGATTAGTCCTTTTTAAATTGGTCATTTAAATATAGTAATGTAATGAATGAATTAATAAAAATAAGATGAGTGTTTCCCCCTGAGATGGGTAACAGCGGTGGCTCCGCAGAGCTGTTCCTCAGAAGGAAGCTCGGAGTTGTTCTCTCGAAGCAAAGGAACCTCGCGTCAGAGGATGCGGGTGAGATGCCGCGTGGGGAATTTCTGGCCCGTCCTCCCCGCGGGGAGTCTGGAGTCTGGTTGCTGGGTTGTCCCTGCGCTGGTGGGTGTGCAAACGAGTGCCGAGAGGCCTGTAACGTCCCAGCCCTCAGGGACTGCACTGCAGGGCGTTGTGTGGGGGCTGGCAGGGGTGTTTTGGGGGGAGGGCAAAAGTAGGGGGGCTGACAAGCGTACAGTGGCCGGGGGCGGTGGGCCTGCTCATCAGGTGCCACACTTAGGGACAGAAGCCAGCCTTGTTTTGAGGAGACAGAGCCAAGCTGGTGTTCATCCCCAGGTGTCCCAAGATGGCTGTTCGATCTGCGTCTCCAGTGTTGTCGCATTTTCAAGGGGACGCCCGGTTAGACGGCTTTGTCCTTCTGGGGCCGGTGCTGTTCTTTGTGGCTTACCTGCTGTCCTGCCTGGAAATCCAGACATGCAGGTCAGCAAGTTCATTACTTGGACCGTGGGTCAAGTTCCATTCTTGTCCCATCAGTCACAGAAATGCCTCTTCCGACGGCTGAGTGTTGCTGACACACTGGGATTCTGTTTGCCGTCCTGCGCACCAGTAGCGGCGTCTGAGTTAAGAAAACTCAGCGCTTCAGGGCAGAGGACGCCTGCGGTCAGCGGGGTGACAGTCCGAGGCCGTGCCGTCCCGCTGCGGTAGCGGCGCACTCTGCCCGCGCCCTGGGTCCGCTTCCTGCGGCTCAGCAGCAGGGCCCTGCGGGAGGGCGCAGGTGCAGGCCAGGGGGCGTCTCTGCCGGCCTGGGAAGTGCAGGCCGTCGCCGTCGGGGTCACCGCATGCCGTGTGCGCCGGAGACCCTCCGCAGCGTTTGCGAACCCACCTGCGTCTCAGTGAGTTCCACTGTGTAAGTGGGCCTTATCTGGAAAAGGATTAAAGCCTCCATCGCTGGTCGCCCCCTCTTGGCCACGCGTCTGGGGGGTCTCAAGAGCTTAGCCACGTGGAATTTCCGGGGCTTCACACGTCTTAGGGTCTGCTGGTTGGATGGGACCTCAGTGTCGCGGTAAAGCCTTCAGATTGAAACACCCTTTCATGGGTGAGCCGTGGCTGCTTTCGGAGGCCAGGACTGTAGGCTTACATGGAGTCACTGAGGGCAGCGTTTCTTTCACATTTATTTGAAAGTCACTTTGTTTAATTCACTTTAAGAAGTCTGAGGTTAGAGCTAAGGATACGGGACTGCGTCCTTCTTCCAGTTACTGGGCACCGTAGTGGCTGGGAACAGGTGCGGTTCCTTTCTCGAACCCTGGGATGGTGATAAGTTTCTACTGCAGAAGTCCCTTTGCTGGCCATGCCTTGATCTAACTGTCACTGTTCCAGGGAATTAATACGAAGCTATACAGGTTAATTATTTAATCACAGAAATGTTGACAGCTGGTACCCAGTACCTTACACTGCCGATGTCTCTTGCATTAGGGGGTGAAGAGAGACAAAAGTGCTTTGCTTTTAAGAGATGCACAGAGATTTAAATAAGTAAGTTACAGAGAAGTCCACAAAATGGCATGAAAATGCATACTTTCTCTTTAGTGCTGTGAAGGGGGCGTGGGGTGGGCGGTGTGGAATTCACAGCAGGTAACACATTACTTGATTTCTCACAACGTGTTTGAGCAATTTAGTTAGAGCCAAAAACGTAGGGTTAGTGTTCTTGCCCAAATTAAACTATGTCTTTGAAGATAATTACCCAAAATGCATAGTTTGGAGACTACAGATTTTTCCTCATTTTTGCCTTCAGGATATTTACAACTTAAAGAGGAAATTGCATTTTGAGAAAAAAGAATATGTTAGACGTTTCACAACGCACATTAATTTTATAGTGTACACCAGTTACTGTTTGTTGAGTGCCTTCTCTGTGCCCATCCCTGTCTTAGGCATTGAAATACATGAGCTTAATAAATGTATTAAGATTTTTAATATGTAAACTTTAATTTAAAACATTAAAATGGGGCCATATGTGAGTTTTTCTGCAACTCATTTTTTTGGAGATGTATTTACTTATTTGAGAGAGAGAGTGAAAGCCCTTGTGTGCACAAGCTGGGGGAGGGGGAGACGGAGAGGGAGTCCTCGTGCAGACTCCCTGCTCAGTCCAGGGCCCGATGTGGGACTCTGTCCCATGACCCTGAGATCATGACCTGAGCTGAAATCAAGATTCCACCATTACCCGACTGAGTCACCCAGGCGCCCTTTCAATTCATTTTGTGTATGTGTGTGTGTAACGTCACAACTTATTCTTTTCAAGGGATGTGTAAAGTGCAGTTCTTTGCACACGCTATAATGATTTCCTAATGCCCAGCACCCAGTGTGGCCCAGCTCTGACCTGTCTGAGTGGGCTGTGGCTTGAGCAGCCAGTAGGGGCGGCCAGCACCCACCGGCTGGACATCTGCCCCGAGCAAGGTGCCCTCCTTCATCCTCTCCCTTCTTGCTGGACGTTTATGCCCCTCCCACTCTTTCCTAGGGTGTGGCAAACCTCTCTGATACACAGTTTTGTGTACTTGGGGGAATATTTCTTTGGGATAAGTTCCCTGGGGTGGAATTTTGGTCAAGAAGGGGCATTTCATTTTTTTCTTTTTTTTTTTTAAAGTAAGCTCTCTGACCACCTTGGGGCTTGAACTCACGGCCCCAAGACCAAGAGTCACGTGTTCTACTGAATGAACCAGCCAGGCACCCCAGGAAGGGACATTTTAACTGATGGATACGGCCAGATTTCTCAACAGCGGTGTTGGAATGCCGTTTTCCGTCGGCGGGAGTGACGGCTCTCTCCGTCGGTGCTTGGCCGGTCTCGTTGGTCCTTTAAGTCTTGGCCAGCGAATTAGAGAAATACTTTGTGTTAAAAAATTTAAGCATTTCTTCATATTTGCTGATCATTTCATTTCTCCTGTGACTTGCCTGCTTATTTTCTTGGTCAGTTTTTCACCCAGTTATCCATACTTTGTTGCTTTCTTAGGACAGTGGCCTTGTGTTTGGTGCTGCAAGTATCTTTTTGTTTATCTCGTTTATAGCTTAAAATTTCTGTGAATTCCTTCGGCTCCAGCAGCGTTGAAATGGCTGCATCTGAGTCGTTTCTCAAAAGATGCGTGAGTTTGGTGGCTTTTTCACATTGGAGTCAGTCGCTAGAGGAATACAACAGGTCTTTTGATTTCTTATGGGATTTTTAGTCTGGTTACTTTTTCTGTCGATTCTGGAGTAAATGTTGAACCATTTATATTTTATTAGAAAATCTGTCATTTCTTTCATCATTATCAAGTGTGTTCAACCAGAATTTGGAAGAACATTGCAGTATTTTAGTTTTCATTCTTTTGTTGGTCATTACACCTAATTCCCCCAAATCCTGCCTTTTAAAAAATGTTTAAATTAGGCTGGCTAGTCTTTTAACTCCTTCACTGGGCTTTAAAAGGGATACTTAGTGATTTTATTTATCAGTTTTACTGTTTTTTTTTTCTTATTTATTGCCACTTTTTAAAACGCAGATTTAAGAGGTTTCTTTGTTACTTTTTGAATTGTTTCATTTATATGTTTTCTTTATTTTTAATTGTTGGAGCTAACCTTCCAGCTCTCTTTGTGTCCTGTAGATTTTGACACAGATCAGTTTCAGGAGAGGTTTTGGGGTTGAGCTTTGATTGTGCCTGCCACAGGCGTTGCTACGGAGAATTTAACATTTTCCAAGTGGCTGAACTTCTATGAGTTTTGGTTTTGTTCTTTCTTGCTAGCGTTTGCTGTCGTGGTACCGTGTCATCATGGTGCTCATGAGCTCGGAGCTCCTCCTAGCCCTCTGTTATTTTTCCTTTTTGACCCAGGTTTTAGAGCGTTTCATCATCTCTCCTGCATCCATTTTCTCCTGCGGGTCTTCCCGTCCACTCACTGGGATGGGTGTTCTAGAGGTTTTGTTCTGTGTGGTTGGAGATACAGCTTTAAGGACCACTGTTTTCTTTGTAGTTTTTTTTTTTTTTTTTTTTACCCTTAATAAATATGACTTTTGTGCCATGTAGCGCTTTTTAAACTGCGAATTAAACTTTTAATGATCTTTTCCTTTTCCCTGTTGCTCTCGTTTGCATTTTTCTGGTGTAATTTGTCTCTGTGCCCGATTTCGTGCGTCCCTTAGATTTCGGGGTCTCTTGTAGGGAGCCCACAGTTAGACTTCTGTTTTCGCCCATCATGGAGTCTTCCTGGGTAAATTTGTTCCATTTGTAATTTTGCTGAAACAGATGTCCTCTTTCCTAATTAAAAATAAGTTTTATCTTCTTTACACTTTCTTCCTTTTTCCCTTTATTTTCTGTTTATTGATCTACGGATTATGCTTCCTTTAATTCTTGAAGTCAGAAGGTAGCCTGCGGAAAGTCCGGTGTTTTTAGTTATGCTGGTGGTTATATTTATAGCTTTTGCTTAAACCCGTGTTTCTCAATTTATCGGGTTCAGTAACCATATAATTTGACTTCCTCTTTGGGGACGATGAAGAAATGAGTTACTTCTATTACCTTCCTCTCTTTCTTCATCTCCTCCCCTCTCCCTGTGGCTCTCTTGCAATTCCTTTTTGGGATGTTGTTTTAGTCTAGCGTACATTTATGATTTTTACGTTTTATTTTACTGCAGGAAACACAAGCATTGCATGTTTATTTTCTGTGTAGATCGCGGGTGATTATATTTATACTTCCGTGCTTTCTGGGTGTAGTGATAATTGTCAGACTTCTTTCATTCTTGTTTTTTCTGAGTTCTCTGAGTCATCTTTTACTTGGCCTAGTTGCCTTTCCGAGGAGATGGTAAAGGACCTGCTGGTGAGGGTGCTGCATCCCGGCGCAGGGAAGGGTGCTGGACAGGAACCACGTCTGGGAGAAGTTTGGTATTGCTGGAGCCTGAAGGTGTGCATGTGTGTGCACCTGTGTGCAGGCACGTGTGTGCATGCGTGTGTGTAAGCATGGTGCACACAGGTATGTAAGCATGTGGGTAAGCATGGTACACGTGTGTGCATGCGTGTGCAAGCGTGAGTGATGGGCGGCAGGTAGCCGTTTCCAAGGTCATGGTGGGCAGTTAGTCATGACTCTGGATCGTCTGGAAGACTTTGGGCTCAGTGCAAAAGGCAGTGGATGTTAGAGGCGCTGTCACTGGTGGGTGGGATGTGTTCTGCATGACCCCTCGGTGGCCTGCTGCAGGGGGTTCCCCAGTGCGGAGACTGGAGGAGGGGCGTGTTCAGGACCGATCCAAGGAGGCTGGTGCTTGGGGCTAGTCCAGAGGCTGAGAGGTGGGTGGAAGAGGTGCTGAAAACGAGTGGTTCCCATTGGAAGGTGAGGTTCTGGGGAGCTGGCCGTGTGCCAGATACTGTGAGGCTGGGGGAGGCCCGGTTGGACCCCGGGTCCCCATGTGCATCTGTAGGGACAGTGATCCCCTCACCAGGTAGGTGGCCCTGTTGAAGGAGGCCACGGGCTGAGATGTGGGCTCTGTAGGTGTGGCGAGTGTGGGGCTGGGAGACACGGACCTGACATTCTGGGTTGGCCCTGGTGGAGGCCGCGCCTGGACGGGGGTTACGGTCCAGCCTCCAACACCTGGCAGGGGTGCCGGCTGCTGGACCAGGACTCGGGGAAGCCCTGATGGACTTGGGGCTCTGCTTTGAACATCTGTCCAATGACAGAAGTGAGGCCACGGAGCCGTTCCAGGAAGAGGCCTGGCGTGCACCCCCACCGAACGGACTGTCCAGCCAGGGAATCCCTTGCAGGCCTCTTGTTGCCAGGCGCTCACGTCCCTGTGGGAGCAGTATGGGCCATGGATTCAGAGGACACGTCCGAGGCCATATGTCCAGTCCCGGGGCGTGGGAGTAAGGGCTGGGAAGAGCTCCCGCCAGTCGTGATGGGAGAGGCATAGCTCAGCTCGTCGCAGCCCGGGCTGGCGGCCGGGGGCTCCTTCCTTCCCAATCCCGAGGGTTGAGGATTTGGTGAATGTGATAGTGTCTGGATGGACAGTATGTCCTGTGTTCTGCAAACTTTTTCTTTAATGAGATTTTTTAATAGTGTTCTTTTTCCTCTTTCTTATTTCTTCTGGCCAATAGATTGATTAGGAATAATGTAAATCGTTATCTTTGTCATGGGTGGGATACAGCTTTGGAAAGCTGTCTTTTCATTCAGCAGCTTACAAAAATACTTTTAAAGAAGGACACTGCTCGGAAAAGTAAGAGAAATAGAGGGAACTTCTGAAATCAGGTTTCTTGAGCTTTGCGGAAACACTTTCCGGGCAGAATCGGCCTGGCAGTACGCAGGACTGATCGGAAATCATCGGTAAGACGTTCTTCATGTGAACTCAGTCAGAACGGGAGCGCTTCTGGCCATGGTTGGCTGTGAAATATTTGTAGCAGAAAATGAAATGGATTAAAATTCTCCGAAGCAGCTGGAAAGCACAGGATAGGTTCTGCGTGGAATTTCCCGCAGGAAGAAGCGGGACGTTCCGAAGCCGCTCTAGAACAGGGCTCCTCGGGTCCGGAGGCCGTGGAGCTGCTTAGACTCTGCGTCTGAACTAACTTGGACTTGGAATTTCTCAAGCCGTGACAGTGGGTGTGGCTCTGGGAACATGCATTGACATGGGGTGGAGACGTGCCCTCTCCAGAGCTCTCCTTTATGTTCTGTATGTGCGCCTAGAACTGTGCCGTGAGACTCCCGGCGTGTTCTAGAGCTCAGCTGCAAGTTGAGAAACAAAAAAAAGGGTTTCTGTGAGCTTGCTGGCATGGAGAGCCGGCCAAGCACGTGGAGGGTGACGCGGTGCCCTCCAGACTGCCCGTTCCACGTCTGGCGCACGAGAATTGACCTCGTGTAGGGAAAAAATCTCTTTTCAGGATACTGGTGATGACCTCAGATGTCTACAGATCTAATCATTCGGGATAATGCTGTTTCAAGATTAATATAGTTCACGTATGTATAACCGTAGATAAGATGCCTGTAAATAGTCTTCTGTTCTGTGTTGTGGTTTATTTTCTGGGAATAGAACATGAAGGCATTGTAACGGACTTCAGGCTTATATGATCTCTGTGTTTTTATTTTGCACTTTTGATTGTGGCCAAGTATATACAATGTAAAAATTGGCATTTGAGTGATGATTGAGTGTACACTTCAGTGCTTATATTGTTTTTTTTATAATTAATGAATAGCAGTTGAGAGAAACCTAAGTTGACCGCATCTGGTTTTCTGAGGACAGCATGACTTAACCTGTCAGACTCCAGAGCTTTCAAGTGGAAGAAGATAAAAATAGGCTGTGAAGTCTCTGTGTCATCCCAACATTAAGTTATGTTTCTTTTAAAAATATTACGGTTTCTGGTCAGAGGACTCCCATCACCACCATCCCTTTTATCTGAAGAGTGAATGTCCTCCCTCGGCCCAACCCGGTAATTTTACTTAATTTCTTGTTGCGCTGAAAGAACGCACTTTACCCTAAATGCAGTCGTGGAAACTATTACTAGGTTTTTGGTTATTTCAGTGTAGAAGGGAAAATTTGCAACCAAAAGTCACGAGTCCTCTCTTGTAACTGTCCACCGGGTACAATACACACATTCATAGATCTTTCCTGAAACTTATTTTTAAAGAACCCTCTAAATAGAAAGAACGAGTGTTGCACTCTCGGTCATACGAAAAGCAGGATGGCAGATCCGTAATAATAGTAAGTGTGGGTGTAGCTCTGGGCGAGCGACTTAGCCGCTCTGTGCGGTTTCCTAATTTTACGTTTTGCTGGGAGAAGGCGGAGACTTTCTTCCAGGCACAGCACAGCTGATGTAGACCACGTCTGGGATTTGTACTCGGGCATCTAGGGCTGAACCTGTGGGAGCGCTCGGACCTCATTAGCAAGAACCCCAAGTTCAGGAGGGAGCTTCAGTGCCTTGGTGCGCGTTGTGGGAAGTGGGAGGTGATGTTCTCCCTCTGCGCCTCTGGTCGGCGTTTCCCTGTGGCTGCAGGACCCCTGTGGCCGGGGAGACACCAGGATGCGTGACAGGGGTGGGGGGGCGACCCGATCCATTCAGCCAGGCTGCTCACTGAGGACCACCCCGGAGAACTGGCTGGGGCGGGGGGTCCATGCGTTCCTTCCTCCCCTCGAGTGAGGGTCTCACTGCAGCGGGGGCTCCCAGGACGGTGTTTCTTGCTCAGAGACCACCGGCCTGCCCCACATCCCAGACGCCAAAGGTCACTGCCAGTCTTCATCCTGCCGTCTCTTACTTCAGACAAACTTGTTTCTGTGAAAGTTTCTGGACCTTTCTGCTTTCGGCCCGCCAGAGCCTTCTCCAGCCGGTCTCATGGCTGCAGCATCCCAGTGGTCCGAGGACGCGGTGGCTGCCCTGTGGGGGACACGGGTGTGTCCGCATGGGCCCCCCAGTGGTCTGCATCGGGCCTGCTGCTGCTGCCTCCGCACCACAGTTTGGGGTGCTCCGCCTCCGTCCTCTTGGGATGGCCGTCTGGCGCCGTGGGGCGAGTTCGAGATCTGCCCCTGTTGGCTGCCTTTCCGAACCCTGAGGCTGCCCTGGGAGCCTGGGAGGCATGTGGTGCCTTCCTGCTTGGAAATGCATTTATCTGGTAACAGAAGAATCAGGAATTGAATGTACTTACAGTTTGAATGCGTCTGCAAACGCAGGAAGTTGCCAAACTTCTGCTTCAAAACCGAGGCTGGTGCAGAAGGGCTTTGGGGCTCAGACTCTAAATTGATGTGACAAGCTGTGTTTTTCTCCAGAGCACGGTGAGCGGTGCTCGAGCCTTGGGCCAGCACCCTGGGCTCCAGTTCCCGGCCTGTGTGTTCTAAGCCATGGGGTCACCTGTGGCCGCGGGGGGGAAGACCCTCCTGTTCCTGCCCCTGCGGTGCTGACCGTCTTGGAGGGGCCAGGGAGGCAGGCACCTGACTGGGCCATGGCCTCTCTGTTTTTGCCACCTTGCTGGTGCTCTGAGGTGGGAGGAGTGGGGTCAGCTGTCCTTAGGTTCGTCCCGGCCCCGAGCTTCGAGGAGATGGTCATCCCCGGACCCAGAGCTGCTGCTGGCTGATCACACATCCCGGGCCCCAGCTCCAGGCCTCTGCTCAACCCCCCTGGTGTCAGGTGTCCCATGGGCCCTGAACTTAGCCTCTGTCCGTAATGCTTCCCTTGGAAGGGCCTGAGGTCCACGGCCCCTGCCTCACGTCTCCCTGTCCCTGTCTTTGCTCTGGGGCTCTTAGGCTTTCTGGTTCTTTGTCACCTCCTCATGCCTGGACTTTGGGGGCTTCCCGTGTCGTTTTGAGTCTGATGGAAGGTGGTCTTGGCAGTGATGGCCTTCCTCATGCTCACCTGGTTTGACTGTCCCCTATCCTGTCTCCCTGACCGTTCATGATTTCCATCCTCCCTGTGTGCTTGGTGGGGTGGTGCATGTCCCTGCAAGGACATCTTCGCCAGCCCCGTCCCCCCGATTCAGAGTCCCCTCTGTGTCCTGTGCTCTGCCTCTAGCCTGGCCCCCTCCCTGTCCCTGGATGTCCTGGAACCCAGCTCCAAATGGATTGTCCTCTGCCTTTCCCTGGAACCCGGCCTGGGTGCGTGTGATCCCGTGTGGTCCTCTGTGTGTGCTGGTGTGGGGCTGCGATTGGCGTCCTGAACTGTGTTCGTGTCTGGTGTCTGCCCTCCCACGCTGGAACAGATCCCAGGCAGAAGAGAGGCCTCTACAGCGGACGTGGTCACATGGGGCAGCCGGGCTGCACGACGGGCGACCTCCATGGGAGCAGGTCACCCGAACCCCGAGGGGATGAAGGGCCTGAGCTAACGCGTGCTTTTATGGCCTCCCGAAGTGACCCAGCAGCGTCCGGGCGGGGGGAGGGCGGCGACACCTGTGACCTCTCCTGAGCCCTTGGGACTGAGCCGGCGTGTCCGCAGGGCCCTGATAGCTGAACGAGGACTAAAGGATCTACGTCCTCGGGAAGACGGATTTCAGGAGCTGGAGTTAATATTTGCCCCGTGGGACCTTGGGAGTTTCCGGCAGGACTTGGTCAGTGGGGCTGTGGAGAGCCAGAAGGGGATTCGGTTCCCTGGGGACACAGGCTGGGGCACAGGGCCTTGGCCCTCAGAGTGCTTGCCTGTGCCCTTCTCAGGTGGGAGTTGGGTGGTGCGGCGAGCAGAGGAGAGCGTGGGCCGAGGGAGGGGCTTTGCATCTCTTCTTCCTTCTTGAGGACCCTGTGCTTCTGGCACGGCTCGTCGTCCACGGGCCTGTGCCTGCCACCGGGTTTCCCCACTCTGCTCCATCCCCTCTGCAGGGTGGCATCTGAAACACCCACATGGGGTGCGCCACCCTGCGTCCTCCCTGGACAAGGTAGCCATGCAAAAGTCCACCCAGACTCCCCATCATCGGTCAGAGGGGCCGAGCCCTAAACCCCGCTGCCCGGCCACCAGTGTGCTGTGTGACATTCAGCAGTGCGCCTGCCCTCTCTGTGCCCGTTTCCTTGTTAGGAGGAGAGGGTGGGTGTAGTTACTGCACCGGGGACTGGGGCACGTTTAACGTGCGGCTCACAGATATGTTTGGGACAGCACCTGGTACGCGGGGGGCACCCTTCCCTGTGCGTCTGAGCCGTAGCCGCCTGGAGGGGCGCGGGGGACTGCAGGGAGATTTTGGAGGGAGGCCACCAGGGCCCGCGTGTCCGTAGACCAGGGGCACCTCCATCTCTTTGGACGGCTCCACGGCGTCACGTACCTTTGTTTGTGGACTGCTTTCTGCCCCTCACATGCTGGCCTTGTCTTTAACTTTATTTCATTTACTTATTCTTTTCTTTTTTAGAGATATTTATTTATTTATTTATTTTTGAGAGAGGGCGAGCACAAGTTGGGGACAAAGGGAGAGGGAGAAGCAGGCTCCCCGCTGAGCAGGGAGCCGGATGCGGGGCTCGATCCCAGGACCCTGAGATCATGACCAGAGCCGAAGGCAGAGGCTCAACCGACTGAGCCACCCAGGCGCCCCTCGCTCACTTATTCTTAACAGGCAAACACTGTTACTCAAAGAAGGCAGAGAGCTCTTACAGAAGCAGATTACTGACGTCGTATTGTTTGGATGATGCAGGGCAGTGTCCTTTCACTGCAGTTTTGCAGTAAGTCTGGGTGGACGGAGTTCCCGCAGCCCCTCAGCGCAGTGTCCCCTGTGCGAGCTGAGCATTTGTCCAGTCTGGGAGGTGGACGTGTGTGCCGCAACGTCTCTGCACCCCAGGCCTTGCTTGTGTCCCTCCACGTTTCCTGCTGTCCCAGGACCCAGGCCCCCTCTGGCTGGGCGGTCCCCACAGACGTCCCTTGTTGTCCTTGCCCTGCACGCGTGGCGGGGGCCTGGGTGGGCATGCCGTGGTGCGTGTGTCTGCGGGAGGAAGACACGGATGTGAGCGGCTCTGCTTCCCGGGTCCGCCCTGCAGTTCTTGGGCTAACGGACTTGTGCGTGTTTGTCATTCCAGGTCCACTTCCTTCGTCTTTCATGGCTTTAGTGAGTTTTGAGGAGGAGGTGGGGGCGGCTCTCTCCAAGGCGCCGCCCTTGGGGTTCCGTCTCCTCCTCCCACATGTCACGGTTTGTTCTGGAACTTTTCTCCTGTGGGCCGTCTGGAAAGGAGCCCTATCAGAGCGTTTCTCCAACAGACGCGGGCTCCTTGGCCCACAAGGGATGGTAAATAGGGTTTTTCAAAGGCTTCTTTCTCCTGTGAGTTTCCTGCACTGAGGAACTGGTGCCAAAGAATAAAATCTTTTCTGTTTCTTCTTCCTCGTTCTGCCCGAGGTATCCAGAGGCAGGAAATGGCCTCTCAGCGCCATCACTCTGAAATGTCGTTTCAGGCAAGGAAAAACTAAGTCAGAAAAAAATTAGTGCTTCACTGAACAAACCCTAACGCGGGAGACCCGCGGTCAGCAGCAGTTTGCACGAGGTTGCCCAGGTTGTGCGTGGGGCTGTGGTGTCCGCCGGGAGCCTCGTGCCTGGAGAGCTCCGGGGCCGGGCCTGTACTGGGGTCACCTGATGCCCGGCCACCCGTCCACCCCCGGCCCCGCCCCGCCCCAGTGTCCTGAGAAAGCCACGATGCAGCTCAGGCCTTAAACGACACATTGCTAAATAGTTTTTTAAAAATGGGAAAGAGAAAAAGGAAATCTGTAAACCTTTCTGTAAATGAAGTGACCGGGCGTGGGGTGCAGAAGAGGCCTTGCGTGCCCTGGCCCCCTGCTGGGGCTCTGCACTCCTGATCCCAGCGACCTGGCACCTCCCAGCCTTCCTCTAGAGCCTCCAGCTACCCGTGTGAGACACGGCCAGGGGCTCCACGAATGTGCCGTAACACTGTCAGGAGCTCTAGGTCCCGAGCCTGGACGTGAAGACACGTCGTGTGACCCCGTGGAGAAAGCCAGCCTGAGCTCCGACTCGGGGGCAGCCCGGCCCGTGTCTTCCCGTTCTTAGAAAGTGCATGTTGCTAGGGTGGAGAGGAAGGACGTCCATGCACCGTGTGTGGCTCGTGCAGCAGATGCATCATATTTTAGGCTTGGAGAGATGTTTCAAGTGTCATTTTAAGTCTCACCGTCACCTGTGTACGGATACCTTTCCGCTTGGGTGATAACCGCGGTGCTCGCGCTGGGCACTCGAGAACCGAGGAAGCCGAGATTTAGATGACGGGCTTCCAGCGCTGGGCATAGCAGCTCCTGGGACGGGCCAGTCTGCGGGTCCCAGTCAGCCCTGATCCGAGGGTCTGCTTTGTGAATTCAGGCGGAGGTAGAGGTCCGGCCCCTCAGACCCATGGTCCAGGCGGAAGACAAAGCCGCCCACGGGGCCCGGCGCTCGGTGGCCAGCAGCGTGAGCCGTTACAGAGCAGAGCACCGGCAGGAGAGCCCCGCGGCTGGTCTTCGGCGACGCGGCTGACCCGTCCGGGTGCCCAGGCCGCGGTTAGACGGCTGCAGTGAGAGGGCGAGAAGCCTCCCGTCCGCGTGCTGGCATCTACCGCGAGCTGCTCCCGGGTGCCGTTGGGTCTCATGAAAACATCTGTGTCTGTGCATTCGCAGCAGTTAATTTTCTTCTAAAAAGCAATAGCAAACTTTTTAAAAAGTGTCACTTGAAAAAAAAACTTAGAGAAAAACCAACAGTAAGTAAACTGAGGAAGAATAAAAAATAACATCTCAAAGGGAAACGTGATCCGTGGAAACTAGGGCTTGGGAGGCGTTCGGGCTCTGGGAGGGGCTGCGGGGGGGTTCGCGCTCCTTTCCTTGGGGGTTTTGGTGCACGGGGTGCGTCGGCGGGTCTGGTTGCTTCTCTGACTCCGTCTCAGGGAAGCCAGATTTGGGTTGACGATGATACCTTCCTGTTCCATGCTCAGGACTAATGTTTTGCAGACCTGGGGCTGAAAGTGCTTAAGAAAACAATAGTTTCCCTCTGACCTCGGCGTTGGGTCGCTCTTCCTGCACAGCAGGGAGATGGTAACAGGCGTTTGACGGCAAATCGGAACGTAAGTGAACAAGAGCCCTTGTTGGTCAGGAGACGGGGTCAGGGCGAGGCGGAGCTCAAGCTCGCAGGAATTTTCCCGGCGCCCGGGCTGCGCGGGGCTTGTGGGGAGGACACTCCGCTGTGCCGTCTGGGGCCCTGATGCTCGGGGGACGCCGCATGACGGGAGCGGGACAGACTGTGGCCCGTGCCAGCACCGCGTCCGCGGTGGGTGGTCGGGGCCGTGTGCTGGGGCCGGCGGGCGGCTGCGGGGTCCCTTCGGGAGGCACCACCATGGGCACCGAAGCTCTGTGGGCATCGGAAGACTCTGCGCTCGGACGTTCCTTTCCTCCACCCCTTGTGGAGGACGCGGCCGTCGGTGTCCGCGGGGGGCGACGTTTCCTTTTCCCTGGGCGGGTCTGCCACGAGCCGTCCCCGTCCTTGTCTGCCGGCCCTGTGTGGGACGTGCGTGGACTCGGGCCCCCGTGGTGTCTGTTTTACCTACGGGGACGTTCTGGAAGCTGGAGAGTGTTGGGCTCGCCTGCCTTATAAGGAGACGTATTGCAGCACAGACTCTTCTTTCCTTTTCTCCGGTGATCGTGTGGGTCGTCCTTTGGTTCACGTTGTGAAATGGTTTGATTTAAATTTGCTGGAAGGTGCCTCCAGGTTTGGACAACTGAAGCCTGTGAGGTCTGCCCCTGTGGGGACCCCAGGCCCACCACGGAAACGCCGAAAACTCTTCTGGGGCAAAAACACTTTGAAAATCACTTTAAAAGCCCAAAGAAAAATAGGAAATTTGATTTTAAGGTATTTTGATGCTACATAGGGTGGAAAAAGAGCTCCATAGGTTTTTAATCTCTGGATTTAGGGAAAATCCTTTGGCTGGAGCGTCGGAGGAGGGACTTTCCTCAGCACCTCCACCCAGCAGGGTGAGGCCAAGCCCTCCCTGTGCAGGCACCAGGTAAGCCAGAGACTTGCCCAGGTGTGAGCAGCATGTGGGGCCGCCCAGCCTGAGGAGGGCGCTTGGTGGACACCTGCTGACCGTGTGAGTGACCGGACCTCGGATGTGGGCCTCGGGACTCCCACGGTGGGGTTCCTCATGGTCACTGACACAACTACCGAATCTTGGAATTGGGGCCACACGGGGAAGGGACCCTCCCCTCGCTGAGTGCCCACCGGAGACCAGCACAGGCCTGAGGACTTTATGTACATTTTCTTGCTCTATGTTTGGAATGCAAGAAGGGGAAGCATTTTCTGAATGTGTTTCTGACAACTGTAGAGACTGTGTGTGGCCAATGACTCCCCCTAAATCTCCTTCCATGGCCGCAAGAACATGGGGTGGTCCAGGGCCCCTCAATCAGTGTGGTCCCCAGGTGCCCTTGGCCCCCTTGGGGGTGAGGAGGCTGCGGGTGGCCTCGTCCACTCGCCCCTGCGGATGTCCTGCTGGTGGTTGCTGGGGTGCGGAGAGCTGGGACGCGAAGGCAGGCCCCCGAAGACGCTGTCAGGGTTCGCCTGTTGCGTAGAGAGAAGGGGCCTGCCGGAGTGGGGACTGTTGTCCCCCTGGGAAAGCTGCGTCTCCCTGGCTCTGTGCTTGCGGTGAGCCATCACTGATGGTTCAGCGGGCTATGAAAATCAGTTCCTGCCCTTCCAGAAAAATAGAGACAGGGAACCAGCCTCAGGCGCAGGTGTCTGGTTCCACTTGCCGTCCTGCTGTGCACGAAGCCCCGGCCTCCAGCCCGAGTGTCCGGGTGACCCGCGCGCGGGCTGTGGTCACCTCTGCCTCCAGAGGGTCCTCAGGGCTGGGGTCTCCGCGGGGAGCCCCTCTGTGAGAAGAGGCTCCTCAGGGCGCTGGCCTGTGCGGGCCGAGGCTCTGTGCCTGGAAGCTGGAGTGTGTCGCCCGTCTGTGCGCTGGTGAGAAAACCATGAACTTTTAGAAGAACGTGACTCAGGGCCTCGTCCTGCCAGGTTTTCCTCCCGAGAGGGCTTTTCTGGAAGAGCTCGGTCACGGCACGGCTGGGACTGCAAGCAGAGCTTGGCTGAACCTGTGACTGTCACTGCCCGGGGGAGGCTGCGGTGTGCGCTGGGCCCAGGCTAACCCCCCACGTGGGTGAGGAGCTTACCGTCCCGGAAGGACAGTGGTGTTTTCCGTGGGTTTCCTCCTGGAGCTGTGTTTTCAGAGTGTGACACGGGTGGGAATTACCCTGTTAGATGGCGAGACCCGATCTACAGGGTCTCTACTCTAGGCCCCGAGTCAAATCCTGTGTGTGTGTCTCTCCGGAAAGCACACTTGGCTCTTGGTCCTCGTTCGGAAAGGTCTCCCTTAGGAGATTTTAGAACTGGCTGGAGGAAGCTGTCATTCCCTGAGAAAGCCGGTCCCGGTGTGCTTATCTGAAACGCAGGTAGGTTCAGGTTAAGGAGAAAAAGACTAAGATCGCTGACCAGTCTCCTTTTCGAGGACTTTCCGGGCAGGAGGTTGACACGCAAGGAACTCAGGCTGGTCTTCGTTCTCTGCCACACGCACGTGGTGGGACGTGTGCTTGCCTACATGGGCTTCGACAGAAGCATCATTTTGTTCGCCGTGTGTGCGGTCTTCCTGACAGGGCCTCTGCCCCCTTCCCGCGAGCCCCGCCAGCTTCACTTAGTGCTGTGACGGAGGCGAAGCCCCGGCGGCTGTCTTCCCTTCCTGTGGCTCATGCCGCTGCAGTCGGCGGCCAGCACGACCCACCCAGCCTCCCCGCACGCTGTGACCGGGCACCTTCCGGGCAACAGACCGATTTTAGAAAAAATGTAAAATACAAAACTCAGTGTGAATATACGGAAATCAAAAGTAGTTTGCAGCGTATGTGTGTGTGAGTGCCTCAGTCTGACTTTAAGTGCAGAGTGGAGAAACCCGCATTTGTACTGAGGATTGGAGTCGCAAACCCCCCACGGGGAATCAGTGAATGGGGCCTTTCGGTTGCAGCACATGGGCACACGTGCCGGTTAGGGTTTGGTCGCGCATCCGGCGAGAATGTGCTGTGTGCACTTTCTGGGGCCGTGGGCCGTCCCCTGAAATTATGACGTCTGCTGAGCGTCTAGAAGCTTCGGGTCCGTTCCCCCTGGTTGGGGGCGGTGCTGTCCCCAGAGGTGCCAGGTGATGGGACTCCGCACTGGGAAGCTTGTTTGATTTTGTGCATGACCAGAATGTTCTTAGTTATCTGTGGGTCCAGAGAGGCGGGCTTTGGGGGGCTTTAGTTGAGGAAGGGCTCGACTGTGCTCACTCCTCGGCCTGCGTTTCTCCAGCGGTAATCCAGGTTCCCCCAAGCGGTGCGGGTGCTTACCCCCTGGGTTCGGAAAGGCACAGGGTTGTGTGTGCCCAGCGTCAGCTGCCCGGGGAGTCCGGTAGGCGGCGGAGCTAGAGTGAGCGTCTGCTGTTTCCCGTGAGGGGAGAGGAGAGCCCACTGTCCTTATGTGCAGGGACAGAGCGTGGGCTTTTCCAAGTACGTGCATGTCACAGCATCGCAGGTGGACGGGCAGGACGCGGCCCTTCAGGGGGGATGTCAAGGAGATGCGGAGGTAAAGGGGGCCTCTGGCCATTAATAGTGACCATCCAGTGACGGGATAGGAGCTCCTTCCGGTAGCTGAGTTGGAAACATAGTTGAGACCAGTTGTGTTTTGTTTCTGCAGGACGTGGTTGGTTGGGTGGGTTCCGCCGTTTTCTCTCTCCCACGGAGGTCTGTGCTCACGAGAGACCCGGCTTGTGTACCGTCACCTGGCATCTCGGTGACAGACTCCTGTTACCGTGGGCGTCTCGTGGGTGTTGGACAGTATGGTTACGAGTAATTGTTCCTTTCACCGAAGAGGCGTTTCTAGAGTTTGTCTCTGTAAACTTGGACTCCCAAGTGATGTTGGGGAACCAGTGGCCCCAGCTTGGATGTCACGGTCCCCAGAACACAAGAGCAGCTCCCCAGGCCCTCAGCGCCCTTGCGCTGAGCTATGCCCTGGGCTCCCACCTGGGCCCACGCGGCCCTTTGGAACCTTGGTCTGTTGCCTGGCAATGCCGGCCCAACCGCTCGTGGGCCTTATGCTGAACGCATGGAGGAGGCCTCTAGAGCTTTCTGCGTTGCCATGTGCCGGGTGGCGGGAGGGACAGCGCTGACGGAATTAACACACATCCGATCGCACCAGCCCACTGCCAGTTTGACTCTGGTTTCACCGTGGCTTTGCAGGAGGTTCGGAGGTGGGCCCCGACTCTGCGTCTGCATCTTCTGGTTCTTGGACACCATTTGCAGCAACCGCTGTGACCGCCGTGTCTCTGGGTGCCACGGGCAGCGCCGTGCTCCTTCAACAAAGCAGGAGGGCACTTTTGCATGCTCAGCCCCCGATTCCCCCTCCCCGGGCCTGGGGGGCGGGCGCGGGGCCTGCGAGCTCTGAAACCCCAAAACCTGCTGTGTTGTATTTTGTGGTCACTTTCCCCCAAAGCTGTTGCCGGGTGAGACGTTTTGGCTTAGAAAACATCCCGTCCTCGTTTCTGTGAGATCACCTACGATCGCTTCACATGCCGTGTTTCCCTAACTTTCGCAGCTGGATACCACACGAACATTCTTCCGGGGATTGAGAGCGGAATTTTGCGTGTTTATCCTTTTTTGTTCTTTGCAAGGAAGATAGACGTGGTCTTTCATCTGCAGAAGTTAGGATCTGCAGGGATGTGTCATTAGTGTGGTTGAAAATATATTTTTAGACAAGCAATGCGGGATAAATCCTGGGGCGATGTGACATCACGTTCTTGTCAAGAATTGCTCTTTGTAAACATTCTCTGATAGGTGGCCCTCCGTAAGAGGCTGCAGCTCAGCTGGTCTCAGAGGTGCTGTGTGTGCGAGTGATAAACAAGGTCACGTTGCAGCAGTTACTGGCGGTAACGGGTCTGGAGCATTTAAACTGATTATCCTGTATGTGCTTTAGGTACAAAAGCATTTGGGGAAGATCTGTCCTTTTCTAATTGTGATCCTCTCAAAGTATTGATTGGTGTTTGTACGGGGGCCAAGAAATTCTTCGATGATTTCTTGCATGATATGCTTTTCAGCTGTCCTGCCAAAATAAACTCCGTTCAGGGTATCTTTACAGAAAACATTTTGTGTGCAGTTACTTAGAATTCAGTAAAATTGATCACCGAAGTGTTTATTTTTCCCGTGCACTCTTAGTGAAGGGATTTTTGGGGGGCTGACTTCTGTGCTCAACAGTCCTACCTCGGAAGGTGACGTTTCACAGAATGTTTCATGGCTTGCCGCACAGAATCGTCTCTCTTTGTATTCTTGGGCACAGTTCTTTATTTGATGGTGGGGACTTCCAGGCTGTTCACGAAAAGCACAGGGGAAAGTGATAATGTCAGATCTAGGTATTTACGGCCGTCTGTGTTCTTACATGGGGAGAAAAATGTTGGTTTTAGGTAAAAGTCTGGAAAAGAGGTCACTGTTATTGGTTTGGGGGGCAAATACTATCCTTTGTTCTTGGTTTACTTGGAGCAAGAGAGCTTATTTGTAGAAATGAATTTCTGTTGAGATATGTTTTACGATCAACTAATAAAATTTCAACAAGGTACGTCCAGTAGACCAAGGAGTGTGACACAGCGAGAAAATGCGGCGAGTTTCTACACGGGGTTATTTTGTTTTCACTGTTGACAGTTTCTTTAAAAACACTGATATCAGGTTCTGAATTGGTGATAATTTGCACACTCTCCAGGTCAGGCTGGATAAAAACTTGCCAGCCACTCGTAAATGGGATTTTACCTGCACTTTATCTAGAGCCTTCGGATCTCCCATGTCAGTTTTAAAACCAGAGGTTTATGAGTCTTGATTTTCTTTGGGGTTCTCCGGGTTTTCAGTATTTCTGAATTATTCGAAACTTAGGCTTTCCTCCTCTGGATGCAGCATGGGAAGACCGTCAGAGTGAAACCGGACTGCTTTTGTGGCTCATGTAATGAAGCGAGTGATTTGCTCTCTCTTTGTAAAACGCTGGGCAGCCTCTGGGGGCTGCAGACGTCACCCAGCGGCCTGGCTGGGGGGACGTGGGCTCTTAATGGAGATGTTGAGTAGGTCATGAACTCTGCTGGCGGTTCCAGGGGCGCTGGGTGGACCCCCAGGCCCCCGCCCTTTGTGGCCGGCTGGGGGCCCCAGCAGGAAATCTAGCCACAGAACATTCCAGAGCAGCCTCTGACTCTTGTTCACTTTTCTTCTTTCCCCTCTTACCGTCGTCGTCGTCTTCTTTTTTTCCCCCGGTTTAGAGAAGTTCACTTTTTTAGGGACAAATAGATTGGTAACGTCACTTTGTAGTATAAGGCTTGGAGACGGTAAATGGCCAGCAGGAGTGAGGCGCTGATTTTGGAGAGCAAAGAAAGAACGACTAGTGGAAGGACGCTGCTTTCCTGTGGATGGAAAACACCCGGCCCGGCTTGTTTTCACATGGAGGCTTCTGGGTGAACGTCTCCACGCCTACTTAGGATTTTTCTGGATGTGTTATTAGTGACTGGGGAGGGAAGATTCCCACATCCTCCCTCATCTACTTCTGGTCGTTCCTGGATGTGATCAATAATGAGATGGCACATTCGTCTGCTTGGCTCATCCCCCCGGAGGGTCAGGTTTGACTTCCCGGTCGTTCTATTTTAGTCCAAGGACGTGCAGGCGGCTTTGATACTGATGTTAATTCATATTTTCTCTTGGAAATACATTGGCACACAGTTGTTGCTGTTCTATTTCTGCCGTCTCTCTGGAGGTGAAAATGGAGGCTGTCCTTTTGGGGACCAGGAGCTCGGGCGCGTGTGTGGCAGAGCCTGGTCTGCAGCTCCCGCAGCGGCGCCTGCTCCCGCGGGCCCTCGGCTGTGGGTGGAGGCGTGACGGCAGCCGGGTCTGCGCCAGCCCTGCCCAGAGACCGTGCCGTTCGCTTAGTGAAACCGTATTAGGGACAGTTGGTTACATTTGGGGTCCACGAATGTGGCCCTCGCTTGACGTTTTGGGCGTGGGGTGCTGAAGAATTTAAGGGAAACCTTTGCTGGAGAAAGTGGGATTTTGTCGCTGTTGCATTGCTGTTTTTCTCTTCTACTTTGTGCTCTGAACAAAGCATTTTCGAGACTTACCTTTAAGGCGAGTGCCTTTGCACTGCAGTCTGAGCACAGTGTTCCCGCTTGGAAATAGGGCCTGCCTCGCCCGTGGGCGCTTGTGTGGGCCTCCCTCCCTGGGATAGTGGGTTTCTGTCCTTTCTCCCCGCAGTGGGGCGGTGGGGTGGGGTTTCTTGTGAATGCTGCTGATTCTGGTGGCCTTTTATTCATGTCTTCTTATTAGAGTGGAAATGTAGTTTGCTCATAATGGATTATTGATTGGCCCGAGCGAGGCAGCCTCGAGGCCTTGTCAGCTTCGGTCCGTAACCGCCCAGCAGTGAAAGCATCAGTTCACGGAGCGGCTCCGCGGGCCGCGGACTATAAGCCTGGAATTGTTAATCTGGGGCAGATTGCTGTGTGCAGAGAGGAACTCCTCATTGTTGTTATGGAATTTCTCCCCATTTGTTAAAAGAATAGGCTTTTTGTCTCCGCAGTAGATAAGCCTGTGCAGGATCTTAATGATGTATTTTAATTCAGGCCTATAATACTACAGTGTAACGAGCAAAGCCCATTTCATTGTCTGCAGGCGGACAGCCGGACAGTGGCTGCGCCCCCGGGCCCAGCACCCACGGGGCCTGTGGTCCTGGGCATGCCCTGTCATTAGGGGGGGCAGCCCCCTTTGCTCTGGGCACAAGCCTTCGGAAGTGTCCCTCCAGGCCCCGCCGGAGACTCAGTGTTTTTGTTCTGTGACTTGCCGGTTGGAGGCCTGCCCCTCCGGTAAATGCCCGAGCCTCCCATCCCCGGAGAGCTGCTTTCTCCTACGGGATCCTCCTGGCCCCCCGGACTCCAGATTCCACAGATCTCCCATTGCCAGAACCGCACACACAGGCGGGGGTGGGAGCCCCCGCAGCTCCCGTCTCCTCCCCAAATCCCGGGGCTCCCCAGGAGGTGGCCAGGGGACACAGGAGGAGGGACCCCAGCTGCTGAGGAAAGCAGACCTACTTCTTGGTAGCGTGAGATGGTTAATGAATGAGCCAGAACTGGAAAAAGTACCCCAGGAGAGAGTTGTTTGACAAACAGGACAGGCTTCAGCTTCTGCTTCCCTAAAACCGAAAACTGGGCTCCGAGCAGGAAGTGCCCCCGCTGCGCTCCCGCAGCCCCCGGGAGCCTGGGAGGCCTCGGCTCTCCCACTCTGGTTCGGGTCGGTTGGAAGAAACTTGCAGACTTGTTTTGTTAGGCAAATTGCTCAAAATATTAGAGGTTACTCCGGATTCCTTGTGCAGGAGAAGATGCCGGTAGAATGATCTTTGACCATTTTGGGGAAGGGAGCGCGAAGTCAGTCGGCTTCTGCTCCGTGTTGGTTTACTTCACAGGCAAGATTGCCTGTAGATGCAGAGGTAGGCTGACTGTTCAAAAGTGCAGGACGTTTTACCTTTTCCCCTTGGCGATGCCGTATTTAACTGATTAGAAAATGATTGTTTGCAATGTGGGAAAGAGACCTCAACTGCACGACCGTGTTTTTTTCCCTTGGAAAGCCGCAGGTGGGGTCCCCGTGAGCCCCAGGAGCGAGCCCGGGCGGGCTCCTCTGGCTGGAGAAGGCGGCTCTGCCCGCAGGAAGGCCGTGACCAAGCTCTGGGTGGATTCCGGGGTTTTTCTGCAGTGAGCAGTCTCGTAAATACTGCTTTTCATGTGAACGGTTTATTATTCAGATGATTTTTCTTTTTTCTTTTCTTTTCTTTTCTTTTTGAATGTTGAAGACTGGAATTAACAAAAGATGACGTTCTTGAACCGCATTCCTCGGAGCCTCCAGAGCTTCCTCAAGGCCTGGGAAGGGGGAGGGGATGGGGAGAGGAAGGTCGGGGGGGGGGAGGGGCCCCCCAGGCCTCCCCAGAGCCCTGCTTTGAATTGTGTTCCTTCCTGGGACCGCAAGTGGGAGGTTTTTTTTGTTGTTGTCGTTTGTTTTGTAAAAAGACTTCCAAAATCCATAAAAAGTGGAAAAATGATAGACATACATACACTCACCATCTAGATTCAGCATCAAAGATTAAAGAATGTTGAGGTGTTTTATTTATATTAACTTATTTTTATTCACTTCCTTTTGACTGAATAACATTCCAACATTCTGTTTTTTTTTAACGCGGTGCACTTGGTACTTAACCTCCTGCAGGCGTCAGGTGTGCAGCAGTGTAATATGACATCTGTATGCGCTACTCCGTGATCGGCACCCAAAGACCAGTCACCGTCTGTCCACGCACAGGGACCCCCATTTTGCTCGCCCTCTCCCCCTGGAACGACCACTAATTTGTATCTATGACTTTGTTTTAATACTGCTATTTTTTTTTTCCAGATTCCACAGATGAGTGGAATCGTACAGTATCTGTCTTCGTCTGTCTGGCGGACTTCGCTTGGCCTGACGCTGTCAGGGTCCATCTGTGCCATCGTGTACGGCAAGATTCCGCTCTTCTCCGTGGCTGTGTAGTACTCCATCGTGTGTGTCTGTCTACACACCTTGTCCTCTTTACCCATTCATCCTCTGGCGGACACTTAGGTTGCTTCCGAATCTCGATTACTGTCAGGAATGCTGCGTGAACATGGGGGGGGGGTGCAGGTCTCATTTGGAAATAGCGTTACAGTGTCTTTGTTTTCTTCAGGTAGATACCCAGAAGTGGAACCAGGGGGGTCATATCGTGATTCTGTTCTTAGTTTTTCGAGGAATCGCCATACTGTTTTACATTCCCATCAACGCCTGTTATTTCTTATCTTTTTGATCATGGCTGTTCTGACTGATGTGAGATGATCTCTTATTGTGCTTTGATTTATAATTATTAGTAATTTGTGATGTTGGGCACCACTTCCCGTGCTTGTTGTCCACATGTTTGTCTTTGGAAAAATGCCTCTTCAGATCCTTCTCCCATTTTTTTAGTCGGGTGGCTTGTTTTTTTAATAATTAAAAAAATTACCAAGCTGTAGGAGCTTCTATGTATTTTGGCTATTAACCCCTTATTGGACATAGGATTTGCAAATATCTTCTCCTGCTAGGTTACCTTTTTTGTTTTGATGGTGGTTTCCTTGACTGTGCAGAAGCTTCTTGGTTTGATGTAGTCCCATTGGTTTATTTTTGCTGTTGTTTCCCTTGCCTTTTGAGTCGGGTTCAAACGCACTGCTAAAACCAATGACTCACAGGCTTTCTACCTACGTTTTCTTCTAAGAGTTTTATGGTTTCATGTCTCACACTCAAGTCTTTCATCCATTTTGAGTTAGTTTTGTGTATGGTAAGATAGGAGGCTAGTTCCATTCTCTTGCATGTGGCTGCCTGGTTTCCCCCACATCATTTATTGAAGACACTGCTTTCACCATTGTGTGTTCTTGGCCCCTTTGTTGTAAATTAATGGTCCGTATACATGTGGGTTTATTACTAGGCTCTCAGTTCTGTTCCTTTGATCAGTGTGTCTGTTTTTATGCCAACAGCATACTGTTTTGATGACTGTAGCTTTGTGGTATACAGCCCGAAATCAGAGAGCCTGATGCCTCCAGCCTTCTTGTTCTTTCTTTGGCTGCTTTGGCTCTTTGGGGTCTTCCGGATGCCATACAGATTTTAGAGTTGTTTGTTCTAGTTCTGTGGAAAATGCCACTGGATGTTGGGTAGGGATTGCATTGAATCTGTAGGTTGCTTTCGGTAATATGGAGGTTTTAGCAATACTAATTCTTGGAATGTGTGACCACAGGATATCTTTTAATTTATTTGTGTCTAAACCTTTGTAATTTTCAGTGTACAGGTGTTTCATCTTCTTGGTTCAATTTATTCCTAGCTATTTTATTCTTTTTGATGCATTTATAAATGGTGTTGGTTTCTTTTTCTTTTTTTAAAGATTCGTTTATTTATTGGAGTACATGTGTGCACATGCACAGATGGGGGTGCAGAGGGAGAGAATCTCAAGCAGACTCTGTGCTGAGTGTGGAGCCTGACGTGGGGCTCGAACTCATGACCCGTGAGGGCATGACCTGAGCCAAAACCAAGAGTTGGCCACCCGGGAGCCCTTGGGATTGCTTTCTCAATTTAAATTCTGGTAGTTTGTTACTAAGGTGTAGAGATGCCACAGATCTCTGTATGTTGATTTTGTATCCTTTGACTCCTCCTGAATTTTTTTATTCTAATAGTTTTTCGATGAGTGTTTAGGGTTTTCTGTATATAATATCATGTCATCTACAAATAGTGGTTTATTTTCTGTTTTTTTTTTCCGTTACTGCTCTAGCGAGGCCTTCCAGTAGTAGGTCGAATAAAGGTGTTGAGGCTGGATGTCTTTGTCTTGTTCTTGATCTTAGGAGAAAAGCTCTTCGATTTTTTCCCATTGAGTGTGATGTTGGTTGTGAGTTTGTCATATGTGACCTTTAATATGTTGAAATATGGCCTCTCTATGGCTGCTCTGTTGTGTTATCATAAATGGATGTTAAATTTTGTCAAACCTTCTTTTTGCGTCTGTTGAGATGAGCACGTGATTTTTATCCTTCATTTTGTCTACGTAGTGTACCACCCTGACTGCTTGTGGATGTTGAACCATCCTGGCATTCCTGGGATAAATCCCACCTGATCATGGTGCAGGAACCTTTCATTGTATCATTGAATGCAGTTTGCTAATATTTTGATGAAGATTTTTGGATCGCTGTTCATCCAGGATATTGGCTTGTAATTTTCTTTTCTTTGTGGCGTCCTTGTCTGGTTTTGGTATCAGACAAGTAAACACACCTGCATCTGCTGTCTACATCTAGCAGTCGTGGACATTTTGATATCTTTGCCTTTCTTTTTTTTTTTTAAACCACCTCTAAAATATTTCATCAACATTTTCAAAAACTAAGACCGTTCTCCTGTATTGCCAACCTAACAAAATAGCGGTTCTCAAATATTAGTTAATATTTAGCCTGTGTTAAAGTTTAGTTTTTGTGAAGAGTTTGGGAGCTAGAATGTGTTTGCGCGCCTGTGCTGTGGAGGGTTGTAGCTGGTCGAAGTCTTAATAGTTGTATTAAATGACCTTTTGTAGTGGACCTGTGAGGGCCCACTGAGTGCACAGGGTCCCTAGTGATTTCTCATTTAGTTTTCCTAAACTTGTATTATTTTGTCCTTTTGAATTTGAATTTATTTAACCAAATTACTGTCACTCTCAGTGAGTAAGGTATCTTTGGGTCCTACACGCAGTTATTAATAATAATGTGTAACGTCTTCAACATTTACTGTGTGTTAAACATTGTACCTAGAATGCGTTAATTTAAACCTCACAGAATTACTCTACTGTTGTTATCATAGCTGTCGTTTACATTTAAAAAGTGCAATGGGCTGGGGACCAGAGAGGTGAAGACAGGGGTCACACAGCTGATCTGAGCAAGTGGCAGAACTGGGGTTTGATCTTGGGGAGTCTGACCTGGAAGCTGATGGGCCAGACCACCTCTCACAGCGCCATGATACCCAGAATGTGCTCGGTTCTGTGCTCGTGTGGGGGCTCAGTGGGGAGAAGGCTTGTTCTCCAACACAGGAGGGGCAGGTGAAGAAGCCGTGCAGATGGGGGCTAGGGTAGGGCCAGGGCCATGCGGAGAGCTGGCGGGGGAGGCCCCGACCACGTCGCACAGCTCCTAGGGGTCAGGTGAGATGTCAGGTGAGACGACCTGTGTGTGGGTGGGGTGGGAACTGCACATGTGAGGCCCGGAGGGAAGAGTGACTGTGTGTCTGCCTGGGCATGGAGCAGAGCTCATGGTCCTAGAGGGGCCCCGGGAGAGTTGCCTGCGGCAGCGCGGGGGCTCAGGCCCTTGTAAGCGCCCCCGGGGAGTTGGGCCTCATCTGCAGGGCATGGAGGCTGTGAAGGGTGGAAGTCTCAGGCTGGCCCAGGTCTCTGTGTGGAATGCCTACTTGGGCTCGGGATAGAGGGTGCGTGGATTCAGGAGTGTATTGAGGGTGTGAGGGAGGGGGCTGGGTGTTGATGAGGAGGAGGGCAGAGCCGAGGGTGAGACCAGTGGGATTTGTGGCTGGGTCTCCGCCCCGGGGGAATCGCACTGACCAAGGGTTCTGCCACATCCCCGCGTTCCCGACAGAGCCTCGAGCTCCCTGGAACACCGAGCCTGATCTTGTCAATGAAGGTCACCACGTGCCTCCTTGTGCTTCTGGAAGCATCCTCCTGCCCTGCTGGTCCCCTGCCAGGACATTGTTTTCTGTGTGTGGCCATGTTTCCCGTCGTGACTTCTGGGTTCCTCTAGCCTAAGCCTGCTTCTTTTCTTTGAGTTGTTAGGATCCAGTAAGTGGCCTGGTGCCCCACAAGCTCTCAGGAATTGGGATGAGACTTGTATTCAGTGGGACTCTGCTGGCCTGTGGGGCTGGCTGTGTGGTGTTCTCCCCTGCACGTGGGTTCTTCTAGATCCCTTGGCTGTGCTATCCCTTCCGGCTACCTGGCTGTCCAGTCGTCCGGCTGTCTAGCTGTCTGGCTGTCCAGCTATCTGGCTATCCAGCTGTCCGACTTTCTGGCTGTCTGGCAGTCTGGCTCTTCATCCTGGGTGTTAGGTGTCCAGGTCTTGCCCCTGCGGGACTCACTTAGGGCAGGAGACTTGACACCCCCGGTCCTCGCAGGGAGCTGCTGCAGCAGGGCACGCTTCCGGAATTGACTGTCCTGCTTTGTATGCGGTCACAAATGCAGTCCCCAGGATCCTCACTTAGAGAAGGGATTTGTGAGTTGGAGCATTGACCCACAGAGTAAATTTGTCACAGATCCGGTAAGTTGTGGCATGCAGGCACAGAGAGCGTCTGAGAGGTGTGGCAGCAACCCACACTCTGTGTTTACAGCTCGTGGGTCATTCATTTCTGTGTTCTCACGATTGCTTTTTAAAGTTTAGCTTCATATTATATTTTCACAGCTTTTATATTGCCTCTTAAACCCTTCCCCATATCCCCTATAATGCATTTTGTACATTATGAGTATACGATTTTCTTTTCTTTTTTAAGATTTATTTATTTGACAGAGATCACAAGTAGGCAGAGAGGCAGGAGGAGAGAGAGGAGGAAGCAGGCTCCCCACTGAGCAGAGACCCCGATGTGGGGCTCGATCCCAGGACCCTGAGATCATGACCCGAGCTGAAGGCAGAGGCTTAACCCACGAGCTACCCAGGTGCCCCTATACGATTTTATTTTCTTAAAAACATTTTACTTTCACCACTTTTTTATCGATATGAACAAATTACCTTTTACAAAATCACATCTCAAAAAATGTAGAAGGCATTTTTAAAGAGTAGCTTCAAACTATTCTCTCTAGAGAAACACGCACACATAGTGAGTGTTCCATTGAAAATCTGTTTTAAAACCCTCATCAGCAAGCCATTTTTATGCATAAACAATTAAATCATAATCTTGTCTGGCAAGTTCCCAGTCACACCTTGGACAAAGTTTGTGGTACGGTGACAACAAAACGGGTGCATTATGGGCAAAGTGCGTTCACATGGGGCCATGGTGTACGGATGTCCGTGGGGGTGACGTGTTGTGCTGGGTCAGCGAGAACACGGGCGTGTGCTTGCTGCCCCCCCACGCGCTGCCCGCTCCTTACTCCTGCGGCTGGGACCCGACACGCTCTGGTCAGCACGAAGAGCTGACATTTATTCACACATTTTACAGCACTAGTTATCTTTAGGTTGATGTGTTATTGTAGGGAAGGTTGGAACAGCGAATCCCATGTGGTATGTGCTTGTCTGTCTGGGAGAGTCAAAGGCAGCTCGGGACAAAAGTGCATCTGCCTGGAGCAGAACAGTCTGTCGCCTTGTCCCACGGTGGTGTCCGTGCGTGACCCGCTCCCCACTGGGGACCGAGAGGAGCGTGGAGAGACTGGCTGAGACCCTCCAGGCTCAGGGACATGGGTGGGTGGTGGTTTTTCGAGGCGATCGCCAAGCCAGGGGTGCTGGGGGGCCGACGATGGCTCTGCCAGCCTCTAACTGGGGCGGCCGCGTGGGGTGCATTTTTAAGTTGAGAGCTGCGATGACTGCATTCTTTTTCTTTTTTGGAAGAGAAGCAATGACCCTGTCTTAAATAGCAGTTTTTGCCTGTAGCTAAGAAGATCACAGAGATCTGTTACGGGGCCGCAGATGAAGGAAGGCCAGTGGCTGGGACTCGCTCTCCGACTGTGGCTTTAGAGGTTCGCAGGAATCCCCGTCAGCTTCAGAGGAGCCTGTGGGTACCCAGAAGGGGCCGCTTCGTGGAACTTTCTCAAGGGGAGACAGTTTCGTTGACTTTAGGATTTTCTCATCATAGCGGCGTTCAGGGCTTAAATAGTTACTACTGTTAGGGCATTTTCCCCGTTTCTGTGTTGATGTGTTTTCTCCTTGGTGATGGCTGTGCGGCTCTCCCCGGGACCCGGAGCAGGGCTGAGTTTTGAACGATGGGGCTGGGCCGAGAAGTGGAAAACAAAAGAGAAAGCGGAGCCTGTTCTGCTGAGCTGTTCGCGTCCTGGCCTGAGAACTGCCCGGGCACGGCCGGGCCCTGCCGGCTTGGGTGAAGGCTTTTGGCTGGTTTCAGAGGGAGCCCGAGGCAGAGACCTGTATGGTCTGGTTTTTGGGTTCTTGAGGGAAGGCCCCCAGGCCTACGCCCGGGCCGGGGGAGTGTGGGAACCGGGGCCCCCAGGAGTCCGGGCTGTGAGGAGGAGCGCGGCCTGCTCAGCCTGCCTGGAGGGCATCCGTGCTCAGTGTGCAGAGGCCGGAGCAGCCCCTGGAGAGAAAGGGGAGCGAGGCCCCTCCCCGTGGACCGACAGCCTCGCGGCCGGACGCTCTGGGCACCTGGGACCCCCGAGCCCCTTCCTCCCGCCTGCACTGGTGGCCACGGCGGTGCACATGCCTGCTCCTCTCCGGGCAGCTCGCCGGGGTCCGCGGGCCGCAGGGAGGGCGCCGGCTGGCGTCACACGCGAGGCCTGGACCGGGCAGTGGTTTGCGGTGTGAGGACGGCCGCGCGGGTCTGGGGGCCGCTTCCCTGACCCTGGGCTCCTGGGGGATGAGGAGAGGAGCCTGGGCTGGGAGGGTCGCCCCCCGAGAGCCACCTGGCTGATGACGAGGTACCAGGGCTCCTAATGGGGTGTCACCCCGGGCTCGTGCTGGGGGCGCAGACCCCTGACCTGCACTGCCCTCCACGCCCGGGGGCGCTGAGCACGCGGTAGCAGAGCGCGAGGGGTGCAGCGGCCGTGGAGTGGGCACTGGGGGGTCTGAACGAGTCTTCCCTGGAGGGGCTGCCTTCGTTTGCAGGTGGCTGTGAGCTGCCGCCTGCCACCTCTACCTGGTCGAGCATCGGGCGCTCCCTGTGCCCGTGTCTGTGTGGCGGCTTTGCAGCTGTCTGAGCCCCTCGGGCTGCAGAGCTGCTGACTCCAGCGGCCCTTGCCGACCGCTGGGAGGGCCAGGCGGACGCTCCGGTTACTCCGGAGCCTCCAATTTCCAGTGGTTCTTTTCTTCGTAAAATTATTTATGATTCTTTGAACTCTAAGATCTTTATACCCAGATTAGATCCCTGAGCGAAATGGGAATACTAGGTTTCGTTCCGACCTCTGTACAGTGTTTCACGTTCAGCGTCTTGAGAGGATGACATACACCCCAGGGTAGAGGGGATGCACGGAGATCACTTGCCACGTCACCCATAAGCAGCAACACATAGTCTTCCAGAGGTTGTGCCACAACCGAAACAACTTGAAAAGATGATTTAATTAGCTTCAGTCATCAGGAGGTATTCTTGTTAACCTCATTTGTCCAATTTTACAGGCAGTTTTTATTTATGCACTTTATTGGAGTCGTTGGTTTTGGGGGGCTCTCTCTTGGCAGGAGCCCTGTGCACCTGTTAGCCTCTAGAGGAAGGATTACCTGTGCGGCTCTGCTTTGGGCCTGTTTCCAGACTCGGCTGCTCTGATGGTATTGGTTTTGTCCGGTGCCCCGTGACCCCACGACCATGGGGCTTTATCGAAAGGTGTTCCAAAATTTGTAATTTTTTTTTTTATAAAGAATTTATTTATTTGACAGAGAGAGATCACAAGTAGGCAGAGAGGCAGGCAGAGAGAGGAGGAAGCAGGCTCCCCACTGAGCAGAGAACCCGATGTGGGGCTCGATGCCAGAACCCTGAGATCACAACCTGAGTCGAAGGCAGAGGCTTTAATCCACTGAGCCACCCAGGCGCCCCCAAAATTTGTAATTTTAAATAAGATTTCTACTAAACAAGATTTCTTCTATGGGTCTGCGGGAGGAGGCGTTTGGAGGAAGCAGGTGTGTTGTCTGTCCAGAGGGCGTCTGTCACAGATGGCTTTCACACCCCTGCCTCCGAACCCCTCCTGGAGGGCAGGGTCTCCTGCGTTGTTCACTTCCCTGTCCTGTTGTCCACTTCCCTGTCCTGTTGTCCGAGCTCTTCTCTGTGTATCCTCTGGCGAAGGTGTGTCGGGCTGCACAACCCAGGGCAGACCAGGAGTTGCCGCCCAGGGTCTTTTGGGAGAGAACCTTTCATTTGGGAGCAGAAAATGTATATTAGTACACTGCTTCAAACCCAGAAACCTATAGCTTCTTCATGTTTTATAAATTTTATAGTACAGGTTCTTAATGCGTGTGAGGTTGGAGTTTGTAAAAAACATGGCTTCCTTTATATATGTCAGGGCTATTTTTAAAGAAAATCTGCCTATCTGGGTGCCTCTCGGTGCAAGTCTGAAGTCCTCCCCTCCCTCTCCCCCGTGCCCCAGGAAGACCCTCACAATCCTTTCTCAGTTACTAACGCTCAGAGGTAAGAAGGCTCAGTAGACCGTGTCCTAGGGGAGCTATGGTGCCGCATTGCCTCCCTTTCTGACCCATCAGAATGCTGTTCTGGAAGATGCCCTCTCTCCCATGCTTTCTCATCAGCTCACTGTTTTGCTTATTCTGCTTATCACAAGTCAGATGGAAATTCCTGTTTTTATGGTCAATAATTGCTTTTCGGTGTGTGGCGTTTTGGGCCTCTGTGGCGGCTTCCAGGTGTTGTCGTCGGCTTTCCTGACGCGTGGGTGACTGCCTGTGCCAGGCTCGGCGCTGGGCACCTCCTCGTCTGGTTTGTCTTTGCCTGTGCACAGGGTGTCGGAAGCAGCCAGCCACCTGGAAGAGTGGCTCTGACAGGGCCCGCCCCTCATTCTCTGGGGTGGGATGGGCATAACGGGACAGTGACGGTGCTTTGTGACACCCGCTGTCGCCAGGGAAAGGCGTAGCCAGCCTCCCTGGGAAGGCGCCATGGGTGTGTGACCTGTGCAGAAGGGTTGGGGGTGACTGCATGACACCTGGGGTCTGGAACCTGTTCTGCCCTGGGACCCTCCAGCCAGAGCCTCGGTGCCCTTTGGGGGTTGGGCTGGGGTGGTGTTGCAGGAGCAAAAGGATGGGACGGGGATGGGTGGTGGTGGGAGGGTTGGGGCTCTTCTAAGAGGTGGTGGTTCTGTGGCCCTGGGCGCCGGCAGGCGGTGTCAGTGGGGCCCCCTGCTGGGCATCCGGTCCTGAGCAGCGGGTTCCAGCCACAGAGCTTGCACGAGCTTGGGGTGCATCTGCCTCTTTCCTGAAGCCTTGTTTCCCCAACAGCTACACACGGCAGTATGTTTGCCAACTGCCTTTGGGGCTCACATGTCCTGGGCACCGGCTGTGTCTCTGTGTCCCTTGCCACCCTCTCCCTGGTCCCTTCCCTGTGCTCCTCATTCACACCCACCCTCCGTGGTCTGTGCTGCTCACACTGCCACAACCTCATCTCCTCAGGGTCTCCCTACAGATGTGGTACGTTTCTGAGAAGAATGACTCTAGCATACGATCACATAAGGTGATTTATTTTAACGATTTAGCATACAGTTATCGATAATTGTTTAATTATCGCTCTTTCAGAGGAAAGCAGCTGCTGGTACATGTACTTGGATTTTTGTTGGTGTCTCCTTTGACTGGGACTGGCTGGCTCCTGTTCAGGAGCGGGCCCGTTACTCTCTGTGGATGTTGCCGGGTCCCCATGGGCACGGGCAACCTCGTTCCTAAGATCTCTCATGTCTTTTCTGTTCTAGGTGCTCTCCACTGCCTACCACGGCTTCCAGGTAGGACATGCGGGTTGTCCTGGCAGGTGCATCTCTGCAGCTGGGAAGCAGAAGCCTCATCTGAAAATGGAAAGATAAGACGAGGTCTGGCCTGTGTGACAGAACGCTGTGCCTGCCCTGGCTGGGGAGCCCTAGTCCCGGAGATGGATCGCACCCGTGAGGCCGAGGTGGAGCTGAGAAGGGGCCCGAGCCCCACTGGGGCCAGCAGGAGCCCCGAGGTGGACGGAGACAAGGCCCTGAGCCACAGCTGCTGCATCTGTGGCAAGAGCTTCCCCTTTCAGAGCTCCCTGTCCCAGCACATGCGCAAGCACACAGGGGAGAAGCCCTACAAGTGTCCCTACTGTGACCACAGGGCTTCCCAGAAGGGCAACCTCAAGATCCACATCCGCAGCCACCGCACGGGCTCCCTGATCCAGGGCCGCGAGCCCGAGGCTGGGGAGCTGCGCGTGTCCGAGGGCCTGGACGGCTGCACCAGCCCCACCAAGAGCACCTCCGCCTGCAACAAGATCCTCAACGGGGCCGCCCCGGTGGAGGACAGCAAGATCCTGCTGCGCAGCAGCAAGAAGGAGGCCGAGGGGGCCGCCTGCGCCCCGGACGAGGGCAAGGCGGCCACCCAGTGCTCCTTCTGCAAGTGCAAGTTTGAGCGCAAGAAGGACCTGGAGCAGCACGTGCACCAGGCCCACAAGCCCTTCCGGTGCCGGCTGTGCAGCTACATGACGCTGCGGGAGGAGTCGCTGCTGAGCCACATCGAGAAGGACCACATCACCGCGCAGGTGCCCCGCGGGGCCGAGGCCTACGTGGAGAACGGCAAGCCCGAGCTGCCCCCCGGGGAGTTCCCCTGCGAGGTGTGCGGCCAGGCCTTCAGCCAGACCTGGTTCCTGAAGGCTCACATGAAGAAGCACAGGGGCTCCTTTGACCACGGCTGCCACATCTGTGGCCGGAGATTCAAGGAGCCGTGGTTCCTCAAGAACCACATGAAGGCGCACGGGCCCAAGACCGGGAGCAAGAACAAACCCAGGAGCGAGCCGGACCCCATCGCCACCATCAACAACGTGGTGCAGGAGGAGATGATCGTGGCTGGCCTGTCCCTCTACGAAGTCTGCACCAAGTGCGGGAACCTGTTTACAAACCTGGACAGCTTGAACGCGCACAACGCCATCCACCGCAGGGTGGAAGCCGGCCGCTCGCGGGCCCCGGCCGGGGAGGGCGCGGTGCAGGGCGGCGCCCCGGACTCCCAGCAGCTCTTCCTTCGGTGCCTCAACCTGCGGCCTGCGCTGGCCGGGGCGCCCGCCCATGGGCAGGCGGGGCGGCGCGTGGCCGAGCTGGACCCGGTCAACAGCTACCAGGCCTGGCAGCTGGCCACGCGGGGCAAGGTGGCCGAGCCGGCCGAGTACCTCAAGTACGGGGCGTGGGACGAGGCGCTGGCCGGGGACGTGGCCTTCGACAAGGAGCGGCGCGAGTACATCCTGGTGAACCAGGAGAAGCGCAAGCGCGAGCCGGAGCCCGGCGCACAGGGGCCCCCGCGCAAGCGCGCGGTTGTGCCCGGGGACCCCCTGCCCGGGCCCCTGGACCCCAGGCCTGCCGCCCGCCCCAGCCGCCGCGCCGCCACCCCCGCGGGCCACAGCAAGTCGTCCGAGTGCTTCGAGTGCGGCAAGATCTTCCGCACGTACCACCAGATGGTCCTGCACTCGCGGGTGCACCGCCGCGCGCGCCGAGACCGCCACGGCCCCGGGGAGCGCGCGCCCCGTGCGCGCTGCAGCTCGCTCAGCGAGGGCGACTCGGCCTCGCAGCCCAGCAGCCCGGGCTCAGCTTGCGGGGCCGCCGCTGACTCCCCGGGCTCGGGCCTGGCTGACGAGGCTGCGGACGAGAGCGGAGAGGACGGGGCGGCAGACCCTGCGGCAGGTGAGCGCGTGCGCCTGGGCTCAGAGAGTGAAGACCCGGGGAGCTCCATACCTGGGTGACCGGTGCCCAGGTAGCCCCGGCTCGGGAGCCCCTCGCCCAGGCGGTCCATGTCCAGATGTCCCAGAGCCCGGGGATCCCAGCCCCGGGAGCCCCACATCCAGGGAACACAGGTCCAGGTAGCTCTGTGCACCCTTAGCCCTTCCCAAAGTATCCCTGAACAGTGCCCAGGGAACCCGTGCCTACAGAGGGGCCCTGGTGGCCCTCTGACCCGGTAGCCCTCAACCCAGGCTGCCCAGGCCCAGCAGACTGGCAGGGGGGTGGCCTTGGGTCTGGGTAGTACCCACATAACCCAGGCCCAGGCTCAGCCCTGCACCCTGGGGGTCTGGTTTCCCAGACCCCGGTAGACCCTGCAGCCGGGTGGCCCCAGCCCCAGCCGCAGGCATCAGGCAGCCAGGACATACTTCGAGCTCAGGCTGGTGGGTGCAGCACAGGTGCCTGTCAGCTCCACTTCAGGCTCCTTTATCGCTAATTTGCCCGGATGTGTTTGCAGTAATTAACAACTTTGGTCTGTTGAATTCATGGTTTCTCTGGGACATCAGTCATTTCTGAGCAAAGAACCAGTGATGGGACACATCCAAGGCGTGCCCTTCTCTTTCTCTGCAGTCCCAGAGCCTGTTCCCTCCCCAGGTGGCATGTGCAGGTGCACACATGCACACACACACACACACACACACACACACACACCCCTGCCTCTGCTCTTCTCCTTTGCACCAGACAGCCAAGTAAAGGAGTACCTTCCAGTCGGTGTGCACTTCTGATTAATCTCCTCGGGTTCAAGTAACCCTGTGGGTTTAGAGACGGCTCATTGGAACAGATGACTTTCCAAATAGCAGCTATGTAAATATTTAAAGATGCTTTATTGACTTTGTTTTTGTCACTTTCCTACTTTTTAGACATCTTAAACGTTTTTATATTTTAATTACTATTTTTTGTTTTGGGTAATTCCTTTTAGTAGAAAGGGTTGTTCCAGTGACAGAACTTGTAACTTTCTCTGCATCATTGGGAGTGTTTTTCTCTTCTCCCTGGAAACTGGCTCATGGATGGTGCTTTTACCTGAAAGGCCTGTGGTGTAGAAACCCAGGAGCTTCAGGAGGGCTCTTTACGATTGGTAGTGAAGAAGACGACACGCGTGCATTCCTCCAGAGCAAAATCTGCGTCCTTTTTTCCTTCTGAGGGGGCCAGCCCATTCTCTGGCACAGGGTTTATTATAGGTTTATCTGTGTGTCCTGTGAGAGCGTGTTCTGCTCAGATGTACTGAGTCAGTAAAAGTGTGGAAGAGAGTTGTCTCTCAAGTCCTGTAGAGAAGCCCCTGCTGACCCTGCGTACACCTTGTAAGGATCCGGCCAAGAGGAGCAGTGGCACGGTGGACTCTGACCCTTGTTCCCGTTTCATTTCTTACTACTAACCTGTGGGGAGGAGCAGAACACGCTCCTCTCGGAAAACAAACCACCGCTCCTTCTCTGAGTCATCGTAAAACCTGGGCCACCCAGCTGTGACCTTTGGTTGGCGTTTTTGAAGATTAATTCTTGGTTTTTCTCTTTTAAAAGTTTTGAAAATTGTGGATTTTACTGATGATATTCCAATAGCACTATGACTGTGTTTGGAGCGTGTTGGATAATACTAGGTTAGAACTAAGTCTTTTTTTTTTTTGAGGATAGATAGTTTTAATATTTAAAAAAGCTCTTGAGCCTTTCCCTCATCTGTGGTGACGTTGGTCAAATGATTAATAATCTAATTCAGTAGTACTTTGAAAATGTTGGAAAGATTGAGTGAGTTTTCACTATACATTGGAATTCACTTTTTTTCATCTCAGATTCATTAACTTTGAGATTATTGTTTCCCTCCTAATGACATTATATGTATTTTCTATATGTGATCTTTTTTCTTTCTTCATTTTTTTTTTTGATACACCTGATGTATCCGATGTTTCTGTAACAAGTTCATGTGTTCATGTCCTAGTTCAACAAGTTGACAGTAGAATCAACGGAATGGTGTAGCTCCTTGAGAGACCAGAAACGGAAATTTAGGTCATGACAGTGGCATAAAGTGTTGAAGAACATTGTGGGTCTGCATGGGTACCTTTTGTGGCTCTGAGGAGCAGACTCTTTCCTCCAAAGACTACAGACTTGGCAAACACAGCAGGCCCTCAGTGGTCCAGTGTGGGCAGCAAACCACAGCTTCATGGGTGTTCTTTGAGGAGTGAGACATGCGTTACAGTCCATGTAATCCCCACAGACACTCCTGTTCTCGGGGTTTGGCTAAAGACTTTGGAAAAGCAAACAAGTATTTTGAATCCCGTTTCTCGATCTGCAGTGTGCCTTTACTGCTCCTAAAAGAGGAATTACGTCTTATACATACAAGCAACTTAACATTCTTGCAGCACTTCGGTGGGGTGGCCGGCCAAAATTGTTAGAGGAAATATGTGGAGCGTGAGGTCAGAGCCGCACACAGTAGGTCACACAAGGTGAATGTGCCTTCTGGAAGCAAAGTTGACATTACAATTCTGTCTTCGTGACCCTTCGCAGCAAGTCCCCATTGTGCCATAATTTTATCCAGAGATTTTTTTGACAACCAGGAATGGATTTGAATGCTGCTTTTGGCGGTGGAGAAACTTTACATTATCAGATTAATTAAAAGAACCCCCCCCCCCGCCCCATGAAAGCCATGTGCTTGTTTGAAAAGCTTTGTCACATTCCTTTTATTTCCACGGGAAACTGAGTCCCGACAGCCTTCCTTACTGACCAAAAGTGGTAGAAGAGCAACCTGTGAATAAAAATCAAGTATCAAATGTTTTCCTGAGCTGGATCTCAGCCCTCTACTGAGACAGTGACATAGCCCTGGCAGAGAAGGCGCACTTTTGGAGCTCACGAAAAAAGGAAACCTTTCAGTTAGGGAAGAGAGAAGTGTTGAGAGGGGATGCAGTTCAGGTTTATAAAATGAGCGTTTCCAAACACAAAGCAGAGTCCGGCACTCCGAGGTCACTATGGGGACGAAGGAGTGCTGAACAGTAAACCCAAGTGGGTTCTGCCCAGAGAGCTCGTGGGCAGTTTCAGAATGAGGGACCGCTGCTGAGCGTGTCTTGGACAGGCTGGTTCACAACCCGAGCCATCGTGAGGAGCACCTTTGGGTGGCCTCCCTTATCTGGGGCCATCACGGTGTGTCTTCCTGCCTTCGGGCAAAATGCCAAGGACCCCCATTCCCACCATTTGCGTATAGTTTCTGCAAAGACTTATGTGACTGCCTCGGTTTGGACCACTTGGTGCTCTCCGCACTGCTGTCACACCCAGCCCACGTTCTGGTGAGCCTGCCTCTCTGTACGTCTTCACATACTCAGCGCAGCTGGACGGATGGCAAAACCACGAGTTCTAGATGAAGTCCTGTGAGATCGCAAATCCTTGCTTCCAGCCCACTAAAATGTCAGACCCTGCTGCACGGAGAGAGGAAACGGGGTCTTAGAACAAGGGCCACAGTATGATACGCGGTTTGGAGAATTAAGGAGAGCGTTTCCAGAACTGAACAGTATTATCAGGGAATGGAAAGACCATTGAAAGAAGAACAGGATTTCCTTCCGGAAGCCCCGGTTGCCTGGCTTGCTCTGCTTGTCACCCCCCAACCCCGCAGGCCAACAGCCTCGTGCATTGCGGCTCTCTCCTTTCCATCTTACGGAAGGAGGATGCCCCGTCTCTCCTGCACGCACGCCCCGAGACTGTGCGGCGTGCGGCCGCCGTGCTCGGGCAGGGCCGCTGAGGTCCAGCAGCTGTTCTTTCCGCTTCTTTCCTGATGAGCACGGACGGTCATCAGGACGGCTCAGAGAGAACACGTTCTTGGCCGTCCGCCCGTTGTCCCAAGGTTCCAGGAGAACCTAGCTAACCGGTGCTGGTCTGGGGCAGCTGGGCCTGCCGGATGGGGAGCTCTGATGATCGCTTGTTTCAGGGTTTGCTTCAGTGCAGAGCAGAAGGAGCTCACTGTGCTTCTGGCCAGATCCGCTCAAGATGCGTGTCCTGAGCGGTGGAGCTGGGACCCGCGTTGCAGACCCCGCGTTTTCTGGCCAGCACACGGACAGAGGGAGCGGGAGGGACTGTGGCATCGGCCTCACCCAGGGGCTGAGCGTGAGCCGGCGTGTCCGGGGTGGGGGTGTGGATAAGGAAAGGGAGAAAGGAGGGTGGATGGGAGCCCCAGGTACAGTCGGGTGACAGGTATGGTTCGCCTCTGGGGGGAGGGACAGTCAGTGCATCTGGGGACGCTTCCATCCTAGCACCACAGCCTTGCCGGACAGGGCTACAGCAGGTGGTCCTTCTGAGCGGGGCCTGGCTGGTCGGCGCCCTCTGTCCTGGGTGAGCCCGCGGAACTGGTGACAGGACTCCTCCGGTCCGGCTCCTGAGCTGCGGGCAGGTTGCTCCGGCTTGCCTTGTCCAGGTTCTCTGCCGCTCTGGCGACCTGGGGGTCACCATCAGCAGAACCAAATAAATGTCCACATGGGCCGATGCCCAGTCGGGAGGGCCCGGGGCCATGCCCCGCCGGGGGTGCCAGATGCCAGGCCGGAAACGTGGGATGCACTCTGCCGCATGGCGGGTGCCGGGCCCTGTTCCCAGCAGTGCCGGGTCGTCCCTTCTCCCTGGAGCTGGAGATGATGGCAGAGCTGGGCTGTTGTGGGTTCCGGAAGAGCGTCCTGGAGCGCCCGGCCATTCCAGCTCCGCGGAGCAGAGGCAGCTCTCGTCGTCGGTGTCAGAGAACCGAGGTGGAGCTGGAAACCCTCCTCGTCAAGTCCTGTCTGGTGGGAACACGCAGGGCAGGTCTTCGGAAAAGCGGCTCAGGTGTACTTGGCCGTTGGAAGCAGAGCGCCCTGTGGTCTCAGCCCGCGTCTTAGCAGCCGGGACCTGCGTGCATCGGCGCTGGTGACACGTCCACCCGCGAGGGGCCTGCCCCCGCGGCAGCCAGCACCCCGTTACGCACTCCAAATTACTGGAGGACGCGGAGTTTCGACGAGAGTACGTTTGCTGGTATTTTGATTTTTCCGACACGGGTGTCTGTGTGTGGCCTGCAGGCTGAGGTCCGTTTGAGCAGAGTGACGCGTCCCCTGACCTCCAGAGCGAATTTCCTGCAGCGTGAACGGCGTCAGACTCTGGAGACGAGATGCTGGGGTTTTCTTCCTTTCACCGAGATACACATACGGGCTCTGGTACCCAGAACCGTGCACCAGGCCCCAGGAAACGTTTGGGTTTGCCGGCCTCGTTCACGCGCTCGGTTCAGTCTCTCTCCTTTTACTTTCTGGCACAAGACAGGATCGCAGGATTTTAGAGTTGGAAGGGAGTCTGTCCCGGTTTCATCAGGGCAGGGACTGGGTCATCGGAATTATTCTGGTTTGCCAGAAGCGGGCAGCGTGTATTGCGGAGGGCAGCCCGGTTGGCAGATGCCAGGTCGTGGGTCACCTTTGCACTGACGGGCAGCGTGCCGTTCACTCTGGAGCTCCACAAGCATCCAGTCCCCCAGTGGCCGTGGGGGACCGCGATGTCCCTGCTCGGGCTGTCCTCGCCGCGCTCCTCAGGTGCCTGGCCTGTGGTCTGCGTCCTGTGGGCACAGCTTTTGTCGGCTCTTGACCCGAGCTGGGGCCTCAGCGTCCGGTTTCCAGCCTTGGAGAGGGTCCCTGTGCTGCCCTATCACTCGAGGCACAAGGTGGCTTGGACCCTGTGCGGGGTTCTGGATCCCCAGTTCTGCCTGGAGGCTGGCTCCGAGGGTGGGGTGGGGTGGAGGCCGGGCGTCTGTCACTCGGGAGCCTGCTTGGGGCGGGCATTCGGGGCGTCCTCTCCCGGCAGAATGAGCTGCGTCCCCGCATTCAAATAAACACGGATGCGCTGGGTCTGTAGAGAGTCTTAGCTGGTGTGTAACCGCTTTTCCACCTCCTCTGCCTTTGGTTCACCTCCTGAATTCTGTTGTTTCAGTCCTTGTCCTGCTGGATGCAGTTTTTCTCGCTTGGCTGTAGGGATGATGCTGGCCATGGTTTCTGGCACCGTCCTGGGTTTCAGTGTCCTCTTTGCCATCTTGTCACGAAGAAGGGCTCTTGGTCTTCTCCGCTTCCGACTTGAGCTTGTTCTTCCTGACGTGAAGTGGAAGGGGCCCTCTCTGTGGATTCTGTGCATCGACGGATAGAAGTCCATCCGGTTCTTCCACCTAGGCCCTGTGGGTGGTGGTCCACGGGGAGGCCTGGGTCTCACCAGGTCTGGGAGCATCCTCAGGGGTCCGCAGGGAGGCGTGGGTTGTGCCAGCCTGGGAGCGTCCACGGGGGTTCCCATGGGTTGTGCCTGGCCTGGCAGCATACACAGGGGGTCCGCAGGGGTTCCTGTGGGTCGTGCCCGGTCTGGGAGTGTCTGCAGGGGTTCCCGTGGGGAGGCCTGGATCGTGTCCAGTCTGGGAGCATCTGCAGAGCAGGCTGAACTGGTTTTGCTTCTGGACAATCAACATTTGCTAATTGGGGTAAGGTAGTTCCAGGTCAGCTGTGTAGGAGGGACTCACCCAGTCAGTGGGGGCAGCACCTGCTGGCGTGGCATCGCCCTGAACACGTTGCCTGTCTCAGGGCCGTCCTAGACACGTGCCAGGCATCCCTGCTGCGTCTGCACACCTGCCCGTTGCTTGTCCTGAGGCGGTGATGTGGCACCTGTCGCTGTCCCCTTCTTCACACGGTTTCCAGGTATTTGTTGGAAGCGGGGCGCCCGTCGGGTAGCGAGTGGCGGCACGCGGTTCCTTGTGCAGGCCTTCTTGGACCACGGTCTGCTGCTGCACCTTCACGGCCCCCCACGTGCCTCGTCCAGAACCCCCACGTGCCCTCTGTGTGGCCTGAGTGTGCCCTGGACCTGGGAAACCCCCCTCTGCCCGCATGGCCAGTCCTGTACTCCCTGCTGGGTCAGCCCGGAGCCCGCGTGCGTCACTCCCCCTCCGTACCGGGACCTTCCCGTACCGCTTGTCCTGTTCACCTCCTGTGCCTGCCACTGTTGTGATCTCATTGAGGGTAAGGTTTTGCCTCATTCAGCCTGCCTGCCCCATGGCCTGCACGACTCCAGCCATGGCTGGCAGCTGCCCTGGGGTGGAGCTGGGGCACCTCGGGGTTGCAGCGAGCCTCGCTGAGATCCGTCCCCCATGGGGGAGCGTGTGCTTGCCGACTTCAAGAGCCCCGGCACCCATGATGGCGGTCTGGACGGACAGTGGAGGCTCAGACGAGAGTGGGTGCTCATACCGTCCTGTGCCTTGAGGTTTGGAATCCTGTGCACACGGCCCAGCACAGTAGCCTCTTGGCACGGCAGGAGTTGGCTGCTTCTGGGGCTACTTCCCGGCCAGTGCCAGACTTGGGATCAGGACTTGGGACTTTGTGTGTCTCAGGACTCCCGGGAGTCGCTCGTGTGCAGGGGAGCAGAAGCGGGCTGGGCCTGTCCCATCCCCAGTGCTGGAGGACACATAGCCCATGCTCCCCCAGACCTGGCATCTCAGGAAGCAGGGACTGAGGTCACCATGTGGTTCCCACCTCCCTGCCTTGTGTCCCCAGCAGTTGCCAGTCAGCACAGTTGGTGGGCACGGTGCCTTCGGCCTGGCCCTTCCCGGGGCCCTCCTCTGTGTGCAAGTGGCGACTCGTCAAAACACTGCTCACCCGTGTGGCCCGGGACAGGCAGGGCCCTCCCGTTCCCCCACGGTTCCACCAGGGAGCCACGGTTGTCTGGAAGGCCTGGGAAGAGGACGGCCCAGAGCCCGTGGCGGGGAGCCTGCCCGTGGGCCCTGGGTTCTCCCGTTCAGCCTTCTCCTCGGCGGTCTGAGCACGGTGGGCACCCTGAATTATTCAGTGAGTTAGCCTTTCCTTCTCCAAGCACTTAGCCTTCATTTGGTAATTGTTTTGTGTGCCCATCTCTGGCACAGAAGCATAATGTTTCATTTATAAGTTCAGTTTTTTCTTTTCTTTTTGATGTTCCTTAATATCCCGTGGGCTGGACCTAATCTGAGGCCAATTCTTGGTGAGACCTTTGTGGGCTGCTGATAGCATCAGGATTTGCATACCCGATTTGCATAAGCCTTTGGGTCTTCAGACAGACTGCTGTTTTAGATCTGTGAGGATTTTTTTTTTTTTTTTAAGATCTGTATTTTATTAGAATTAAAAAGTGAGGCATGGTCTTCTCCAGATGAAGGTCAAAAGGTCACAGTTTCCTTCCTGGGGTCCTACCTGGTTCTGCGGGAGGCGAGGGCAGTCCTTTCCATTTGCAGGATGCCTCTCTCCTGTTCTACTTACAAAGGGAGACGTTGATTTGACAAGTATTTTCCGAGATTAGTAAGGCATTTGGGCTTCCGGTCTTGTAAAAGTGTGCCCCATCCGAGTCTCACTCGTGTTCTTTCTTCTGACTGTAGAATACTTACTTCCAGCACCGTCTGTGACCTCACCGGTTCCTCAGACCCCCCATCTAAAGGGATCGCCGAGTGGTCCCCTCTGGGGGTCGGCCCTCCTCCCAGGAGCTGGCGCGTGCCCCAGTCTAGCTCTCGACGCGGGCCCAGGGGCGTTCAGCTTCCCCCGGGTCACGAGATGCGGCTGTTCGGCGGGCGAGTGGCGTGGGCGTAGTTCGTTAATTGGATCGGACGCTGGAGAACGTTGTGATACTGAGATGACGATGGTTTCCCGCCGTCCCTCCTAGTTATGTAGTTCTTTGACGTAAGACTCGTTTATGACATTGCTGGTTTTTGAAACAATGATGGCGGCAGAGTTCACGGCACAGGACTTCTGCAGACGGTTTTGGCCTCAGATTAGAAACTGATAGTGGTGGGGTGGCTTGAACCGTTCCACTTTAAGGAAACGTCAGGCACCGTGTTTTTAAAAATGACACTGTGGTAGGAGGGGTCGGCACTTGGAAACAAGGCGCAAAGGCTTAGGAGTCGTTTTTATCGTGAACCTCCTTCACGGGTGGTGAAGTTATCGGTGAGAGCCTCAGGGAGCAGTTCCGTGTGTCGGCAAGAGATGACTTGCAGGGTTCCTGAAGTTCAGGTGTTAAAGGAATTGCCAAGTTCTGACAGCAGATTTTGGGAACTCTGAAGAGGAAGGTTCTGCTTAGGTTCTCTGCAGAGTGTCTGCAGTTTCCATGGTGATAAGCCTACACACACAAATACACACACACACACACACAGCTTAGAAACAAATTCTTGATACTGTTTCGAAACCCAGTTATAAAAGGGCATCATGCTTGCAAGTTAGTTACGAATAGATAAAATTGCTTTTGCAGAGCTGCCTTGGGAGCCCGTCACCCTTGGCAGACCTTAGAGTCTCATACCTTCTCAATAGCCTGTGCACTGAACATTTCTTTTCCATTCTAGGTCAGGATTAAATAACCAACCTACCTACCTGCCTGCCTTCCTTGCTTCCTTCCTTCTCCCCCAGTCTTGAGTTAAAGATTTTTTCCTTCGAATTTTGAGATCCAATTTTAAGGGGGGGGCGGGGTTTGCTGTGGCTACTTGCAGCAGTTTTCAGACCTGTAGCACACCTGTGAGGGGCAGAGCACATCTGGGTGGGGATGGGGCACTGGGGCGGGGGACTTCCTGTCATCCACCCGCCCACTGCTGCTCGTCTCCCTCTTCCCTTCGAGCTCTTTGCTTCTTCCTTCCCTCCCCTTCCAGTCAGGCGGGTGAAGGGTAGTGTGGGAACAGGGCATCACATAACACCAAATACGTACCCCACACCGTAAGTCATGGTGTTGGGGATCAGTGGACCCTGGAGCTGTGGGTCTGATCGCGGAGGACACCTGTGCTTGCCTTCTTTCTTCTGTCCCAGGGCTGAGACAGAATCCCAGATTGCAGCCACTGGCCGTAGAAACTCCAGGAATGGAGTGCCCTTTGAGCCTCCTCCTGGGAGAGCCCGTCTCTCTGCCCTGGATGCAGGATGAACTCCTCACGTCTCTGCTCCTCCTGGTGCCCTTGGTGGGGAGGAAGGTCTTTGGGGCAAGGTCAGGACCTGGTTTTCTTGCCTTAGGACCGCTCACCCCACACTTCCCAGGCTCTCCCTCCTCCCGAGGCTGCCTCCCTGGCCCTGTGGCGGAGGAGGAGCAAGGACACGGCCTGGGCCAGACTGTGCCAGGCCCGTGCTGCTGAGTTTAAAATTCTGCCCCTCCTCCTCCTGAAAGTCGGCAGGTCTCTCACGAACGCATGCCAAGTGCAACTAATCCACGTTGCCTGAACTTGCGCATAAGAAACCGTCCTCCTCGACCGTCCTCCCTCGTGTGCTGGAGAGACTTGGGTTTTTGTCCTCTTCAGTCCTTTTAGGTGTGTTTACATGTGTTAGTAGATACGCGTCTGTACGTTTTTCTTGTTTGGACACCTGATGAGAATTATCCTGTTTGATCTGTTCTGACAGTTGCTTTTTCTATATAATGTCTTGGAAATCGTCCATGTCGATAAAGGAATCTGCTTCACTCTTGAGCCGTGTGAAAGTGAAGTGCGATCATAATTCATTTGCCTGTCGATGGACCTTCAAGTTGCTTTGTTACAAATACCGTTGCCTGGAGCTGCCGGTAACAGGGACCGTTGAGAACGCTTGGGAGTTTGCCGAGACCTGTTTCTTACATGAGACGGCTGCTTTGGGGGTTTGCATGTGTTCTATTTCTGTGGGTACCACCAGGCGGGCCGTCATTGTCCCCGTGTCCACCAGCAGCTCGCGAGTGTGGCCATCGGCCCACTCCTTCAAGGGTGCCAGGGATCATAAATCTCCTGCACTCGCCCACAGGAATGAAGAGAATGTTCTTCATGTTCTTTCTGCCGCACTTTCCATCTTCCCAGCTCCTGTGAGAGTGAGAGCGTGTTTGCAGGATCGCTGGCCGTTTGCGTTTCTCGAGGGATTGACCTGTTCATGCCCTTGGTCCATTTTTATAACGTGGTGTTTGTCCTTTTCTTATTAATTAACAGGAACTCGGTACATCTTGGGAATGAATCTTGTTGTTCACTTTACTTTCTTCTCACTTTGTGTTGGGCTGTGTGAAGTCTTCTAGCATACAAGCTCTAAAAAGTGAGAACTGTTCATTTCTCCGTCATGGTTTTTACCCAGGACTTAGGCATTCCCGGCCCTACTGTTCGGATGTTCTCACTGAATGAAGTCAGTTTGCTTTATTCCGTGTGCTTAGTCGACATTGCATGAATCCACGTGGCACTTTTGGCGGACCCTGTGAGGTGTTTTTAATTTTTTCCGCTATTGCTATGCCGTTTTTCCAGCATCATTTTATTTCAGCGTTTTTTTTTCTGCTGATTTGAAACAGCGGCCTTACCACGTACAGACCGTGGGCCGGCGTCTTCCTCCGGGCACCGGAAGGCTGCAGATGTTCCTCTTCACATCCAGATGAGGTTCCAAGGTTCTGAGGTTCAGGAGACTTTCGTGCCGACAGTCGTGTCGAAGCCAACCCATGAGTCCTGGGTCAGTGCTCGTTCCGTTGCAGTGTTCAGGTGGGGCAGGAAGCGGGGAAGAGGAGAGGAGGAGAGGACGGGGACGTGGAAAGGAGGAGAGGATGGGGCCTGCCCTGTGCACCCTCGAGTGGCGGCTGGGCTCTCTTTGGCTCCCTGGCAGTCCTGAGAAGTCCTGACCTTCCTCTTCATACCCGCGCTGTGCTCCAGAGCTACCCCCCACCCCTCACCCACCTCAGGAGAGCCTCGAGCAGGGCTCAGGGAGGACCTCTCTGCAGCCTGCCCAGGGAGGATGAAGGGAGCCCGGCCCGGTCCCGCAGGTGGACCGTTGCTCGCGTGCATGGGGCCTTCAGAGTCGCACAGGGTCCCAGAGGCCCCGTCCCGTTACCGCCTGCCATTACGGGCTTCTCCTCCATTGGCTGTGGAGAGTCTCCTCTTGGCAGTGAATTAATGACACTGCATATAAATGAAAAATAATTTTTCTCTCCATGCGTGATGTTCACGTGTTCTCGCATCATTTACCTGTTGCAGGCCGGGGGTCTCACTCGCCGTGTGCTGCTTTTGAGGTAATTCATTCAGATCATGTATTTCGCATAAGAGAACAAGTCGAGTCACGAGACTCGGTGAGTAAAAATAGAGGTCACCTGTTCGATGTGCATTTGCGAGAAGCCATGAATGGTACATTTTCTGTCTCCGTGTGTCCTGTGTAGTGTCGGAGACTCCCTTGTGCTAAGAATGACTTGTCGTGTGTCTGAAGTCGGGGCTACCCGATGCGCCTAGTTTCTCCTGGAGAGCGGCTCTGGGCCAAGTCTCCTGGGGCGGATGCCGCCCTCAGCACGCGGGAGACGTCCCGGCTCCCGGCCAGCGGGTCAGGCCCTTCGGCAGCGCCCCGGCCGTTGCCCTTGAGGCCCGGCTGCTGCTCACCCCCACCCGTGTGCGCCCAGGACTCGTGCCCCGCGGAGGAGAGGGGAGGCCCCCGCGGTGGGGTGTGCGCTCTCGACAGTTCCCGCTCGCTGGTGACTTCTCGTGTGTTCACGCTCGTGAGCGTCGCAGCCGTGCTTGCCGGCAACGGGACTCAGGAGCAAATGAAACTACCTTCGTCTGTCGGCTCGATGAACCGCACGGTCTCTGCCAAGCACAGTTGTGTCAAGTTTCTCGAATCGGGACAAGCCTCCGCTTCCGAGTTCGGCGTGCGGTGTGCCGGGGTGCGGGGGGCTGCCCTGCAGGACCCGGTGCCGCCACCTCAACCTCCCGCATGGACGTCCGTCCTCAGCTGGGAGGTTCTGACCTGTTGGGGACTTTGTAGGTGGCATTTCGGGGCCGGGGCCCCATGGGCATACCTCGTGTCGTGTTGTGGGGAATGTCGGGGTTCCTGGGGCAGCTGCAGCCTGTCCTGACTCCAGGGGGCATCGGCGAACCCCGTGCGGGGTGCAGTGTTCCTGGAAGACCCGAGCCCTAAATGCTGAACCTGAGGTCACGTGGATGGGCTTCTCACATTAATTCAAAATAAAAAGAGACCCAAGAACCTGTTCCTTAGATTGTGCTTGTCCCACGGAGGGCTGCTCTGTGGTCACAGCGGTCCCTGCACTCTGGGCTGTGATCTTCACAGTAGGGAATGACGGTCCAGGATCTGCTCGCTGTCCCGCTGGTGTCGTCAGAGGACGTCCGTGCGCTGTGGCGTTTTTAGAGCACTTATTTCTTTCGGTTCTCAGTTGATTTTCTCTGTGTATGATCTGTCCTTCCTTAGTTTTGGTTTAATCAAATACTAAGTAAATATGTACGGGAAAAAAAATCTATGGCGAATCACCGTTCCTGTGGGAATTCCTTGTCCCTGGTTGAACTGTGACAAGTGACTGGCACGAGCTGTGGGTTCCACGGCACAGAGGACAACTTGGCGAAAACCAGGGGCTCCTTGCACGCCTGCAGCCTCTCAGGATATGCAGAGAGATCTGGAGTTTATTTTACAGGATTGATCTGTCATTGAAATAGAAGGTGCTGGAACCTGGTGTTCCTTTGAGATAAGGCCTGTGTGAGCTGGTGGCTGGTCCCCGCACCACCTGAAGGCCCTTCCAGGTGAGCCTTCTTGCCTGCTGCCGTGTGTCCTGTCCCACCTTGTCACTCACGGGGTGTCTGAGGCCAGGTCCTTGCACTTCGCACCCAGTAGGGACTAGTGGGGATGTGTGTGCAGTCCCGGCGTTTGGTCTGGGCAACTTTTCCCTTTGGACCTTTTAAAAAAAAAAAAATCCCACAGTTGTTTTCCTTCTGGGGACTCGTAGGCATCTCCTCCCTTGGAAAGACCATGTGGAAATGCGGTCGCGGGTGTCGTGTTGTGACTGATCCCAGCCCCGTTGGTGCTGCTTGCCATGGGGCGCCTGCCACCCCCAGGATTCCCCGGAGAGCCCCGTGCTGGTGGCGGAAAGCAGGCTCCAGGCGGCCGGATGGTGCAGCATTAGTTGTAGGGGTCAGTAGGATTGTGAGAGGACGTCTTGTCTCCTGTCAGTAGGTAAGACTCCATGAACCAATCACAGGAATGAATTATCTTTGCTTTTTTAAAAGGATCCGCACAGAGAATTGCTTTAGTTGGTTTTCTGACGTCTTTCAGTTTGTCACTTGGCATGTATCACACGGTGAGCTTTCTTTCTCGCCTTCCCTGCCTGCGGCTGAAACCATTGTGGCTCGTCCCTTCCTTCGCGGAGCTGGGGCCATGTGTCCTCTCTGCGCCCCGCGAGGTCGGCCCGCTTATCCTTCTCGGCCCCCGGCCCCGCGCCCTCCGTGTGTCTGGCCTGTCCACTGGGTATTCCCGTCCCACGCGCCCTGGACGCCTGGAGCTCCGTGCTCCTGCAGCCTTGGCCTGTCCCCCCAGTCGTTACTTTAATTCGAGATCATGCGTGCTTTAACCTTGCAGTGTCCTACACGTCTGGATCCTAGGTCTTCAAGAAAAGTGGCTCCCCGGCCATGCATTCTCGGGTAGGGCCCTGCCTCTGTGTGCTCCCCACTGTCGGAAGGCGTGGGCGGACGGTCAGGGCCCCACGAGCTGGGCCGGCCAGGGAGCACGTGGCTTCACCCCTGCCTCCTGGGGAAGAGCTAGGACACAGCCCTGCAGGCAGAAGAGCGCTCTTAGAGCAGCTGGGCTGAAGCTGTGTCCTGCGCTCTGTCCTCGTGTACCCCCAGGACCAGCCCCGTCTGAGCCTCCTCTCGGGCATGCACTGTGCGTCTCCAGTAGGTTACCGCGTTTGTGCCACTGGTTCTCGGCGACACCACTGAAGACCCACGTGACTTTATCCGCACGTACAGTATGGCTCTGTTTTGCTTGCATTTTAGTATTTTGGCTGAATTTTGCTGGGATTTACTTTAAATTGCTCACGTAGTCTTAGCTTAAAATGACACCAATAATCGTTGACGGTCTGGTGTATTAATGAATTGTCACAATTCCCAAGGCCTTCAAATGGCCCAAGTGCTACAGTTTGACCTGTTCAGGACACGGAAAAGCTGTGGAACTCTTGTGTAACTGAGATCAATGGGCATGTCTTCTCCACGGAAACTCCTTTTTGCTCTGAAAGTGTGGTAGTCTGTGTGCGTTCTGACGGGGAGTGAAATGTGAGAAACGGGAAGTGTTGCCCCAACATGAACAGTGTTTCATGCAGCTTCTTGTCGCTCCTCTGCCCGTGAGAAGGTGCGCTTGGGGGTCCCGGCAGCTCCAGGGAGAGTGTCGTTCGCCCCCTGTCCCGCGCTGGCCGGCCGGCGCTGTGGACACGTCGGCGGCATGGAGAGCGGGCCCCGTGTGCCCAGCACACCCGTCTGGCCAGCTCTTGGCCCGTCTGGCAGGTTCTTCTTGGGGCAGAGGTTTGCTGAGGGAGACCTTAGCTGGGGCTCAGGCTGTAGCCTGCCAGCCCAGGACAGAGCCCAGGGACACGTGTCCTGCTTCTTACCACCCCCCAAAGCTCTGACCCAGGATGGGCCAGCTTTGTCTCTACTGCCCGCAGGGGCCCCTGACTTTCTGCTTGGGTGTGGGGACAGGTCATCTGCACAGGGTAGCTGGAGGGCCATGACTGGCCAGAGCCGTCTTGTTGGCACATCTGTGGCCCCCCTCTGTCATTTGGGGGTGACCTGAATGTCACCTCAGACTATAACTGCAGCTCCCTTTCCTGAGCTGTTTTTTTAAAGATGTTATTTATTTATCTTAGAGTGAGAGCAGGTTCGGAGTGGGAGGGGAGAGAATCTCAAGCAGACTCCTCGCCAAGCGGGGAGCCCAATGCTGGCTGATCCCACCACCCTGAGACCCTGACCAGAGCCAAAACCGAGTGCTGGACGCTCCCCTGACCGAGTCCCCCGGGCTCCCCTTCCTGAACTGCTTCTGACTCCCCTCCCTTCCGGAGCATTTCTGCATCTGAGGTCGGCCCTGAATGTGGGTGGGGCCTGTGAGAAGAGCGGGGCCAATGCGTGCGGGTCTGGGGAAGGGGCACTGGGGACGGTCAGACACCGTCCATGTCCTGCTGCTCCGGCCAGCGACGGATCGCTCGTGGAATCTTGCCTCTTGGTTCTTGTCTGCGTATGGCGTTTGGGGTCACCGGCGTGCACAACTTGTAAAACGAACCCGTGTCGTGACCGTTACCGGGGTTTTCACAAGATTGCCATCTGTGGAGTGCGGTTTACTTTTGGGTGGTCACGTACCTGTCTGCGGACTTGTCTGGGAACTTATAACTCCAGGGTATAAAATTTCCTGATAAAAAAACCGCATTTTTAGTTTGCATAACTAGCTTGAAATCGCTTTCTTGTCGGGAGGCGCGACTACACGCACCTTCTGAGATGCCATAAAGGCCGCGGAAGCAGAGACTCTAAAGGCACCGGAGCTGACTTCGGGGCCGGGTTCTCGCCATCCTGTGTCCGGTGCAGGACACTGTTGCAGGTATCCGCGGGTCTCCAGGACGTGATGGAACGCGCGTGCCCCCCAGTCCAGTCCCCGCAGGGGTGCGTCTGCACGTAAACTGAGAACCGCGCATGGCCGTGACGGGGCGAGTCGCCTTCCGCACGTGTCTGGCACTTTACCGCCATCCGAGGCTCAGCGGCCACCTTTCTGGAGCTCAGGCGTGTGGCCTGTGCCACGCAGCAGAGGGCGGGCCGTGGTGGGGGACTCCGGCAGGAGCTCCGTGGCCACCGAGGGGTGCCGCTGCTGACATGCGTCCCCAGCACCTGTGCTGCAGCTCTAGCCCACCCAGGTGTCAGGACGTGGGAGTGGGAAGACCGACCATGGAGAAGCGGGGGCTGCACCAATTCAGGGGTCGAACAGAGGACGGATGAGACCGTCGCAGCCCCTGGAGCCAGGTTGCGTCCCCGGGTCCCTGGTCAGGCCGACCTTCACCGACAGCTCACTGGTGCACCGGGCCTGGTGCCCAGCAGTGACGCCATGGCATTGGGGTCAGGAACGAAGGCGGATGGGTCAGGGTGTATGAGAGGACGGGTGGTTTTACCGTGCTTGTCCCACGGACGTCACGTGTACTGTAGTCGTGTGGGAGATGCAGATGAGGAAGGAGAAAGGCTCCCGCAGCTCAGAGATGATCAGGCTTTGCTGTTCCGGTCCGGCTGTTCCTTCCCAGGTGTGTCCGTGGTCTCTCTCGTCCGTCTGTCGTGTGGCTTGTGTCTGCACTCACACCTGTGTGCGTCTGTGGAAGGATGGTTTTACAGACCTTTCTCAAACTTGCTGCATCATGAGCTTCTGTGCACAGCCCAGAGCACAGTGCGGGACGCTGGACCCCCGGGGTCTCGGGAAGCCCCGACGTCACTTGTCAGAGTGACAGCTGAGTTTGCGGGGCAGGACGGCTGCGACCGAGCGGCGACTTCTCCCAGAGGATGGATGGGCTTTCTTCGTGAGGCCCTGAGAGAGGTGCTTGGTTGGGGGCCGGGGGAAGCGGGGTGTCCGGGTCCCCACCATCCTCTGCCACGCTCACGTGCTTACAGTGTCCGTCACTGGGAGGGTCCTCGCTCACCAGCAGACTGGGTCTGCCATTGCTTGGTCACTCTGGGCTCCCCAGCTGAGGTCTTTGTATGTTGTGAAGTGTCCTTGTCTCTTGCTCAGCCCCTAATGTAGGTTTCCAAGGGGAAAGCGGAGACAAATAACATTTCAGATGAAGCTGTTGCTCAAGGATTTTTGTTTCCATCTTGGTGTTTTTCCACATACAAGGTGAATCCGGGAAACATAGTCTTTTTTCTATTTCGTATCTTAATTTAGTTTATTTTAATCCGTGATCAGGGTGAGTTATTGTTAGTGAAAGACCACATGCCCTGTGTTGAAATAGTGGGGACAAACCTCTCCCAAAAGCACTGAGAAGAGAAATTTTAAAAACTGTATTTTACTGATACATTTATTTTACCAAGAAACTGTATATAATTTGATTTTAAGAATTCACAGTCATATTTGACTATTAGGCTGATTTGCATCTTGATAGCTAGCAAAACTGTAGGGTTTCACATTTAATAGGTGACCACGCTTTTGTCTTTTGTGTATTTATATGTCACTGCTTCTCAGAGGTTGAGCTGGCGTACATTCTGACCAAGGAGTTTCTGATACTTCTGTAGAAAATCAGTGACATCAGTAATTCCATAAAAGAAACTGTAAACTTTTTTTAGGGCTAATAAATTGTTTGATGCAGTCGTCTCTCTAATTGAAGGCTATCAAGTTAATAGAATTAGTTACATCAAAAAAAGGAGAAAACAATCATTTCAAGTTTTATTACTTCTTGACTGAAAGCATCAAAAAAATACCAGTGATAAATCTTGAGGTAACAGAATGCAGCTTACCTCAGATGATTGCTGAAGATAATGAAATTATCATCATATTTTGCACGTATTTAACTATTTCGACAAAGAACATGGTGGAGAAATTGATGCATTTTGCTGGCAGATGTGCTTGGCGACAACAAAAAGTCATGAATATTTTCAGATTTTTGTGAAGACAGTTTTCAGAGTTTGAAAGTTTTTTGAGGTGCCTGGAGTCACCCTTATGGCTCCGGTCTCCGTGTTTTCACGGGTTAATGAGATGTTGAAAGGGCTGGAAGCATCAAGTAAAAGGTTTTGGGCTAACTTTGTGACCCCGGACTGGTGCCCTTCGGGGACAAGGGAGAGCCTGCTCTTTGACATTGGGAACCGGGACCAGACAAACCACACGGTACTTGTTCCACAGGGGACGCATCCTGAGTTCAAAGGCGCCTCGCAGAGAGCACGTGCCAAGTCCTGCCAAATGGTTTCAGGCTGAGCAGCGTTGTGAAAGTCTGTGTTTCTCTGTATCACAGACCGTGCTGAGCCTGTATTCTCTGAGTTATTTATGGGGGCCTTTCGGGCTGTTTGCTAAGCATGAGAACAGCTGGAGATTCCCTGGCAGCCATAACTGAGAGGGCAGCCCACCCCGCTTCACTCGGGAGGAGGGAGAGTGGAGGAATGAAGGGTGACGTCTGGAGATCCCAATACAGGTATTTGCAGGCAACCCAGGAAGGAGGCAGTATTTAAGAAAAAGGAGGGAAATGTGTGTTTTCAAAGGTTCCCCCCCCCAGTGATAAAGTTCTAGTTCATATGAGACTTTAAACCTTCTTCTCGGTTACAGTAGAGGTTCAGGTGTGTGGTTATGACTTATTAAAGACGGCTTCCTGTTTACTGCTCAGGTGTTGGGATGCTTCAGGTGACACCTGTGTGGTCCACATTCGGGAATGCTTGGTTTCTCTTTCTTGAGGTCTACAGGAGAACTAAATTGTAGTTCTCACCTGGCATTTGGGCTTGGATTATGTTTTAGGATTTGAAACAGGATTAAATATTGGACTAAAACCCCAAAGCCTGCAAGCGGGAAGTTTGGATAACGGGCAGTTCTGGTCCGTAGTCTTCGAGAGGGAAGTTTATGGCTCCTGACGTCGCATAAAGCACATGCAGCCCTCCGCAACAGCTGTGCCCAGGGATGGACACACCGACCCGTGACCGTGGATCTGGGCCGCTTCACCAGCTTTGCCTAAACAGAGAAGCAGCGGCGTGGTTCTTTTCTAAGGTGTGATCCGCGAGAACACGTTATTCCTGGGAAACCGGCCGCCTCTGCGTGACTCGGGTGCGGCTTCCTGCTGTGACTTTTTGCTGCTTTTGTGGAAGGTCGTCCTGCAGAGCTGCCTTTCACTCCTGCATTGACGTTTGTCTTTTTCCAGAGTCTCTCCTTCCGTTCTGGGAAGGAGTAGCGGTTCAGTGTGCAACGCTAGAAGGTGACCTTTATTCAGAATAATCCCACATTTACTGGGGAAGGCTGTCGCGTGGGAAGGAGTCTGTTCTGTTCGTGTAAATCAGTGAATTTAATTTACAGTTATGGAAGAAGGTTGCTTCCAGTATGTTATTGACTTGCTTGCAAGCTGATCCGGTTGGTGGTTGGTCCCAAAACGGCTGCTAAAAGCATACCTTCTCGGTTGGAAGGATGCTGGCTTTCCCAGAAGCGCTTTTGCTCAAGGATTTAGGTTCCGCTTCAGGCGTGGAGGCCGAGCTAGGAGAGTCTGGGCCCAGTCAGCGACTCTGAAGTGAACTTGGTGTTTGGGACAAAGAACGGATGTTCCCTTGGCCCTTTTGGCCAGGTTCTCTGTGCAGTTGGAACGAGAGAAGTACACTTCCCAATACACCCCACTGAGGCGTTCCTTCCCAGGCAGGTGGCGGTCCCTGGCTCCAAGGGTCCAGAAGACTCTCTTCCTTTCACAGCGACTTTTCCTGACTGGCCTGACTCCTGCCACGGAAACCTTCCTCCGAGTCTGAGACCTCAGGAGCTGCGGCCCAGGACCCATGGGACCCTCCGTAGACACAAGCCCTGCCCGGTCTCCCTGTCTGCAGTCCCTCTGTGCTGAACTCTGTCCTTCCTTGGGCAGTGCTGGGGACGCGGACGCTGAGTGATGTTAGCTGGGGTCCCAGCCAGGGGGGTTTGCTGTCTTCAGGGAGGCAGTGAGCATAGGGGTGCGCCAGACCCGTCCTCGCATCTCAGACTCCTGCCTTCACGATTCTGGGCCAGTTTTGCTGTGTCAAAGTCCCACTTAGCTAGCTCAAGCTTGTGTGGTCCTCGGTCACCAACGTGGTCCATAGTGGTGAAGCGTTTCAGAACCTGTGTGTGTGTGTGTGTGTGTGTGAGAGAGAGCCTGTGTGTGTGTGAGCCTGTGTGTGTGTCTGTGTATGTGTGAGCCTCTGTGTGTGTGTGAGTCTGCGTGAGTCTGTGTGTGTGTGTGTCTGTGTGTGTGTGAGAACCTGTGTGTGTGTGAACCTCTGTGTGTGAGAGCCTGTGTGTGTGAGTCTCTGTGTGTGTGTGAGTCTGTGTGTGAGAGCCTGTGTGTGAGTCTCTGTGTGTGTGAGAGACTGTGTGTGTGAGTCTCTGTGTGTGTGTGAGTCTGTGTGTGTGAGAGCCTGTGTGTGAGTCTGTGTGTGTGAGAGCCTGTGTGAGTGTCTGTGCAGCATATGGGGATGATCGTGATTATTTGTACGTATGCGTGTGTACTTGTGTTTGTACATGTATCTGTGCACACGTATGTGTACACGTGTGCATGTATCTGTACGTATAAGTGTACGTGTGTCTGTACACGTATGCGTACGTGTGTTTGTACGTGTGTGTGTGCACCTGTCATTTCACTTGAAAACCGAATCGAGGGCCCGACCGTGGGGTGGTTCCGCACGGAATGTTTGCTGGGAGCGTGAAGAGTCCCGTGGCTCCCAGCGTCCTGCTCACACGTCGGTGAAAAGAAATTAACGTTGTGATTTAAGAGCAGACGTAGACTCCACTCCCTCCTTTGACCCTTCCCGTCAGTACTCTAAGTAAGCCAGTTCGGCAAGAGAAAGTCCTTCAAAAGCTCCGGTGCTGTGAAGTAGGTGACCCTTCTCAGGTGAGACAAGTCAGAGAAGCCCCGGGGATGGCTGTGTCGGTGGGACTCGGTCAGTCTGGGCTGTCACTGCGGCTCAAGCCCTGTGCCCTCTCGAGGTCACCAGATCACGAAGGCTGATGGCACGCTTCCCCCGGGCCTCTGCCATCCGCAGGTAGACAGGGCGGGAGAGGATGGGCTCTGGGATCAGCCAACTTTTAAAACCTTTCTTAAACTTTCAAAAAAATTCCCCGAGTGAGGAAAGTCACTGTAGTGTGCTAGTATTCAAATCAGGTGATTTTTCAGTGAAATCTCACTGACGAGCGTGCTAGCGCGCTCTCCCAGAAAGAGGCAGGACGGCTGGTTTCAGAACAAGTAGGACTTTGCACAGCAGGTTGGAAGCACCGATCAGTAGTGCTGGCAGCCGAACAGTAAGGAATGATCTCGCTTCTTGAATTTAAATACTCAGCAATATGTGTCGATGTGCGCCTGAGTCTTTACAGCCCTGTGAGAAAGGATTTTAAAGCGAATTTGTTCGGAGAAAAGGCAAAGGGTGATACGGTTTTGATGGCATCGGGAGTTTCTAAAAAAAAACCTTCCTGTTTCAGTGTTTCATCTTTTCGGAAATAAAAGTTGATGTGAACTTCTTTAAGCGATTTGGTAGTTCTGTAAACTTCAATATTTTACCAGTCTGAGAAACCAGGCAGTGAAGCCTCGTGAACAGCCCGATTCCCGTGGTTCCCAGTACATCAAGATTGTGTCGCGACATTTTTGTTCCCGGGGTTCCCGGGGTTCCCGGATGCCTTTTGCTTGCTCACTGGTACCGTGTGCTTGGGTCCTTCTTTAAAGACCGTTTCAGTTCTAGCTTTATCCGGTCATACGGACCTCATGCCAGAAGTGGGTCAGTTTAGGGAAGCATTTTCTCTCTGGGCGGCAGGCTGGGGACGGGGACGTGGGTGGGTGGAGTATTTGAGAGGATAAATCACACCCACGTCACACGGAAGGATAAATAACTTGGGAATGTCTCCAAAATGGTAGGAAATACAGGAAACCTCGAGGCAGTTAGAAATTCCCTTCATCCTACAGTTCGCTTTTTTAGAAACTTGCCCTTTGTCTTGTTTACACAACCCTGAAAAGTGAGCTTAGCTCACCAGTGCCCGTGTGGTGGTGTAGAAAAGGGATTTTCCTCTTACTCTGGTCCTAGAATCTGCCTCTCGGTCCGCGGACGGATTGATGCAGCGACCCCTCGCTGGCCTTGGTGCCACAGGGACTCCAAGGTGAATGGGGTCCAGCCCGCATGGTTAAGGGGCTTTTGGCCAGAACTGAGGAACGTGCCAGCGTTTGCCCCCAGATTGCCGCCTCTCACTCACAGACGTGAACACACGATTATGTTCTGTGTGCTTTGTGTTCCCTGTGCCAGTGTACGCGGGGCTTCAGAGTCATGTGGTAGCGAGATCAGTTACTAAATTCTGCTTCGGGGATTTGAGAAACAACTTTTTGATTTGGGGAGGCGGGCGAGGTCAGCAGGGAGCCCTCCTCAGGAGGAAATCTCGTGACCTGGATCTTCGGCCCTATTTCGACAGCATTGCACTTTCTCCGTCCTCCTCGGAGCACCTGGGTTTCCACGTGCTCATCTTCCCAGATGCAGTCAGAGAAGAGAGCCGCCTCCGTCCGCTTGACCACTGTGTGCTGCTGACGGGAGCCCAGAGACGGGGCCGCGTGCAGAGAAGGGGGACGTCGGACTCAGCTGGGGCTTTTCAGCACGCCAGAGAAGACCGGGAAAGAGGCCCAGAGTTCTTAGGAACACCCGTGAACTGAACACCACCCAGGCCTGGTCACCTGTGTCACTGGAGCTGCACAGGGCGGCCGGCTGGCCTCCCCGCCTTTTCCGTCCACACGCCTCCTGTCCCAGCCTGCCCTCCGGCGTCCTGCAGGCCCTCAGAGCAAGACGGGGGGTCATCTCTAGCCACTGTCTCGCAGGGCTGACCCTCAGTCAGCAGGTCGGTTTGTCGAGTGTGTGCGGACGCGCTCTGTTCCCCTGCGTGTCGGGGGCAGGGGGCGTGGGGGCATGTTGGAGGTGCAGTCCAGGAGCGCAGGCGGAGGCTGGGCTGGGCGGCCACTTCCTGTCCGGCGGGGGGATGTGCCTGTGGGCTCTCCGTAGCCCCATCCCCAGCACAGAGCTCGGGCCCCCTGCCCGGGAAGCTGCAGGAGCAGTGGGCGGGATGACGTTTGCTGCCGTGAGCCCACACTCAGGAACGGGACCCAGTTGGGCAGTCGGTCCCTGGAGTTGCTTCTTCCAAAGATCATCGCTGGGTGACATCTGGCTGCTGCCATGCCTCTGTTTACCCGTCTTTGTGGTGGCCTCCCATCTGCCGGCACTTTCTGTCCTCTCTGAAAGTCCAGGACTCGATGCCCTCGGGTTCAGACGTTTTCATTCTCAGGTTATTTGGAGATCAGGTAGGTCTGCGGGCTTTGCCATTTTCCTTATCTCAGTGTCTGATAATTGAAAAGTGTCTACGATGTTTTCTTAAGCATTTTCTGCTAAAAGGACAGGCAGGTGCGGTTTTGCACTTTGCCTGAGGGCGGGGCACCCGGGTGTCCTAGGAGATGAACACGGTGCCCCTCGTGCGGCTGTCAGGTGGCCTGGCGCTCAGAGCAGACCCCTCGTTGGACAGGTGGACAGCGATGTGAAGGGCTGGGTGTTTGCGCTCCTGAGGCCAGAGTAAGATGCGGTCCGAGAATGTGTTGGGTTTGGTGCTTCTGGTTTTTGTATCTCGTGACTTGGCTGGGGTCACCAACGCTTCTTTCGTTCTGTCCTCTCCATGGATCAACAGCCTGTGATGATGTTTGTGATTTTGCTTTATCTCCTTCCTCTTCCCCGTATTTTCCAGCGTCCGGAAACGGTGTCTCGCCTGTGGACGCGGGTACCCAGGATCCCCGTGAAGAGCTCGAGCTTAGAATTACTTGTATTTGGTGAAAGCAAGGCCCTGCTGGCTTCACCCCTCGGGAGTTTTCTGTCGGAAATACGGAGTGTTGGGGGAAGTCTGCTAATCTCGTATTTTGGGAGCTAGTCCTCAGGAATCAGGAGGAAGAGAGTGCTGTCCCTAGCTGACGAGCTGGGGACTGTCCCCGTGCGGGCCCTTCGCCACTTGAGGCTGCGGTGCGGGTGGGGAGACGACGGCATTTCTGTCCCTGGAGAGAGTTGGATGGACGGTGCTGACCGGCGGGTCAGCCTGCTTCTCTGCTGTCCCAGGAACACGGCGTCTGAAGACCGCAGCGTGTCACGGGGGCTGTTTTAGGGTTCTGGCTGCTCGTCTGGTTTTGGCTCCTGAAAGCTCGTGTCCGCCGGAAGCCGTGCGCGCTCTGCTGGCTGATCCACTGGGAGGGCCGGGGGCGCGGCCGGACAGTGTCCCGAACGCGGCCGGGCCGGCGGGCGGGAGCTGGCGCGGGGCGTCTGGGCGCCGGCCTGCTGCGTGGGCGTGAGCCCCGCACGGTCGCTGTCGGGTGGGCTCTGGGTGCCGAGCGAGCCTGTCCGGGAGCCCCGGGGGGAGAACCCCTCCTCGCTGCCCATCCTGACTCACCCCGCACCCAGGGAGGGAGCGACTGCAGTGGCTGGCAGTGGGAGAGCTTCCCGTCTCTCCGAGCAAGCTGGAGCTTTCCGAGGCCTCGGGCTTTTCCTCCCTGCGGAGCGAGGTAGTTTTACCTGCCAGGCTTCAGGCCCCGGGAGCTGCCGCCCCGGTCTCAGGCAGGAGCACACATCGTACCGGGCTTATAGAATCCTTGGGTGGCACGGGCCGGGCTTCCTGGGGTGGCCCTCGGAACATTCCAGAATTGCCTCCCTGCAGAAAGAAGCCAGCGTCCCCAGTCCTAAGACTGCTTTTGAAACCCTGGATGCAGGAGAATGGATGCCTGGATCTGAGCGGGGGACTCTGCCACTGTGGCCACTCCTGAGACAGCCAGGGGGCCGGCTGTGGGGCCCACGCGCCACGTCCTCGCCTGCGGGCCTGCCCACGGCGCCGGCCACATGCCATCTCTCCAGACCCAGGCGGGGCCCCGACTGGAGGACGGGGGGCTCACACCGGCCCCACCGCTGGGCTGCCTGGGTGCTCCCGGAGTGGACGGAGGCCGACCCCTGCTCCCCGCACAGCCAGCAGAAGGTGTCTCTGCCGCGCTGGGAGCAGCTGTGTGGTCCTGTCCCTGTCATGAGTTCTGGTGCGTGAATGGCCGTGTTCCTACTGGCACAGTCATCTTTCCCGAGGTGAAATTCAAGCGCCTCATGTTTTGTTTCTCAGAATTACCTTTGACTGTTTGCTTCAAAATAGCCTTCTTCATTTTTTTCTTTTAAACTTCATTCGGTAGAAGTGTTGTGTGGGTGGTACGATTTCCTGCAGTCTTTTGGGCACAAGTTGAAGGTCGTAGGATTTTATTAGTTTTGATAATGAAATATTCATCATTAATTACATTTGACAGTGGAATGTTGGTCTTCCAAGGGTTTTATTCTGGGATTTCTGATCTTACAAAAAAAGGGTTTTCATGAATTTACAGTACATGCTCCCGCAGGGAACGAACGTGGTAAGGATGGCGTTATTTTCGTGGACTCGTTTCTCTGGGTTTCTGTCTCCAGGCCGTGTGTGTGTGTGTGTGTGTGTGCGCGCGTGTGTTGGGAGTGTGTACGTGTACACATGTCTGTTGGCTGTGTGCGTCTCGCAAATGATACTTCCGTCAACTTCACATAGCACAGCTCTCTCTCCCGTCGGAGGCAAGGTGGGCCAGGGGTGTTGAGCTCGTGAGTTGGGCTTTGGCCAGTGACCGGGAGGTGAGGCCCGTCTGAGCAGGGCTCTGTCCGGTGTCTCGGGCCCACAGTTTTGTTGGGGTTCGTAAGCAGGCTCCACGCCCAGCCTGGGGCTTGAACTCACAACGCCGAGATGGAGAGTCGCATGTGCCACCGACTGAGCCAGCTGGCGCCCCGTGAGGCCCAGAGCTTAGGCTGAGTTCACTTCAACGCGTTCTAGATGTCGGCCCTACAGCTGGCCAGGACTGTGCGTGCCGCACTGCTGCCTCCCGGGCGTCCAGGCACAGCGTGCGGTGGTTCCTGGGAGCGAGAGAACAGAGCAGTCACCAGGGACTCACGTGCACGTACCAGTCTCGAAAGGCCCTGCTTCCATGTCCCGTGTGTCCCGACCCCGCTGTCTCGCTCTCCCGGAGTCACGGGGGCACCACTGGGCACACCCTGGAGCCGCCGTTTCCTGCTCGTGCCCGGGAACGGGCGCGCGTCCCGCCGTGGGGTCCCGCGGGCCGGCTCCTTGCTGCGGGTCTGCGTGGCCGCGTGGAGGGAGCTAGGCTGCGCTCGGACTCTCGGTTGTCCCTGGCGGCGGGTGGCACGCAGAACGACGGGTCCCGGGACGTGCGTTGGTGTGGGACCAGGGTGGGGAGACGCGCTGCTTTGCCCCTGACTCGGCGGCTGGCGCCTGCCCCACCAAGCCGGGTCTCAGGAGTGCCCCCCTCAGAGGACTTTGTTCGACTTTGGTTTCGCTTTTTGTGCCCGCCTGTGCTTTGTTTCACCGTCCAGAGGCCACGAGTGTGAAGGGGGCACGGCCGCACGGCCTCGGGTGCCCTTTCCCGCCTGACGGCGGCGTTCATGGGGCCGGGCTGTGTGCGGGGCTGGCGGTCCAGCGCTCTGTTGTGTTTTACTCGACGCGGCAGAGCAGGCTGTAACCTGCTCTCTGGAGGGGCTCAGAGTTCACTGACCCGCCCTCCTCGCTTCCAGCGAGAGCACCAGGGTTCTGGTGGGTGGGTCTGCAGCCGGGAGACCCCCACCGCTGGCTTCTGCCCCCGAGCCTGCGCCCGGCAGGTGCGAGACCGGGGTGGGGGGAGGTGCCGACAGCTTTCGGGACGCTCCCAGGTGTGCGTTGTGCCTCCGTCTCTAAGAGAGGAGGGAGACCCCGTTTGTTCCTGGATCATCAGTGAGACTGTTGGGACGCGCCGTGAAGGGGACTGGGACTGGCTCCTGGGAATTAGCACATCTCCTGGGTGTGCGGAAAGCTGCTGGCCGACGCTGAGCAGCCCTGACGGATGCAGGCGGGTTTGCAAAGCCGAGAAGGGTTATGTCGGAAGGGAAAGGCCTGCCAAGCCGGGAGAGCTGTCTGCACAGGCTTCTAGCGTGCGTTGGAGGCTTCGGAGGACGCAACAGCTTCGAGTTAGGTGGCGGCGGCGACGGCGTCAGCGGGGACAGACGCTTGTCACCATTCCTGCACGTGTGCGGGTGACGCCTGCCCTGATGGAGGGGCCAGCACAGAGGGACAGGAGTGTCCGGCATAGGGCAGGCTTGCACTAGAGGTGACCTCCCACCGGCTTCTTCTCACAGGAGTGGGCTGCTAAGCAGATTTCGGTGTGTGATGGTGTGTGGACGCCACTTATCCAGATGGGTCCCAAGCCCGTCAGACGGACGCGGCCCTCCGCTGCCCGTCCCCCGCTGGGATTACAGCTGGGCATCCAAACCGTGGGCTGTTGTCCTGTGAGCCCAGCTGAGAGGGAGAGGGCCCACCATCGTCCCCTGCCCGGGGGAGGATGAGGCACTGAAGTAAGACATGCGTGTGTCGCACGCTAACACGGGATTGCTGTGAAAACACAAAGGGGTTTATGCTGTGCTTGTCTGTGTAACCGAGGAACCCTTCACTGTGGTTTTTAAACCAACTTTGCGCAGACCCGCTATTGGATCATCACGACGTGCTTGAGTGTCCGGAAGATAAAAGGGGACCGGGAGCCCGTGGACGTCAGGCTGTCCCGGCCTCCTCTGCCGACCCTGCCCCTCTCGTCGGGGCACCTCCTCGAGTGCCCTGCTCTCAGTGCAGGTGCCGGCCTCCTCGGTCCTCATGCCTCCCCTCCCAGTCTGCACGCCTCTGGGGATTGTCCCCTTCTGGTCTGCTGTTGGCCCACCCTCTTGGATGCTTTGAGAGCGTCTCACCACTCTTGGAGGCCTCAGGGACCCCCGTCCCCAATCAGCAGGCCAGCCTGGCTGGGACCGCTTGAGCCTTTGCTGGGGCTCCTGTTCCGCAGGGAGTGCTGGGACTGCCCCAGGCGCCGGCCGGGCGATCTGGGCTCGAGCCGAGGGCTTCTCAGCCTCATGCTGTTGATTTCTGAGCTGGTGGCTGTCCTGGGCTCTGAGGGGTATTCTGCAGTGTCTCTGGTCTCCAGCCCTAGACGCCAGCAGCCCTCAACCCCAAGACAACCCAGACTGTCTCCAGACGTTGCCAGATGGCTCCTGGGGACTGGGTCATCATCGAGACCCACCATGTGGGTATATTAGCTTAGGACAGATAGCACGGCGGGGGGATGGAGTAAAGGGGTGCTGTGCTGTGCTCTTTCTTCCCTTGGAAGGTATCTCATTTGCTGCTTTGTAGATTCCTTGAGCACCTCGTAGTTTTACCCAAACCCCAGAGTGTCCCGTGATTAGGCAGCGCCCGTGCGCACACACTCTTTCAACGGCGAAATGAGCCTTTTGGTCCCTGCTCACGTTTCAGCAGCACCGACACTCTGTTGGCATGTGCGGAAAGGGTGTCCGGCAAGCAGGGGTCGGGCTTTGAGGTGTCCTTTGACCTGTGGTGCCTCTGCAGACCCTATTTTGTGGGACCCGTGTCCCCTGGGAGCTGCTGGCTTGTGTCGTGCCATGGCGTGGGGAAGCCACTTCACGAGGTGCTTTCAAGGAAAGTTAGGATTGTTGATCCTGTTTCCTGCCCTGGATGCCTAAGCCGTGGGCGTGGAACCTTTGCAAGAAGCAGGGCCCGGTGTGTTCTTTCCGCACAGAGACACAGGATTTGCTGCCCGGGGACTGGGAGGGTGGATGCAGCGTTCCCCATGGCTCGCCAGACTGTGCTCTGCTGGATACCATCATGCCTGTGCACAGACCCCCCCCACCCCATGCACACACACACGTGCACACACACTCACTCTGCAGTGATCAAAGACATGGACTTGGTGGTGGTTGGAGGGAGGTGAGTCAGGACGGTGGGCCCGGGGCCCCGGCAAACTGTCTTCCTCGTTCCTGGCTCTGTGGTGAGGGAGGAGGGTGGCTTGCCTCAGTGGTCCTTACCTCGCTCCCTGCATCTGCTCAGCTGCTTTTCAGTAACTTATCTTCAGCACCAAAAAATTGGTATCTGGCCCCTGGGTGCTTTGCAGAAGCCCCTGGGGGGGTGCGCATGGAAGACCAAGTCCCTCATTCTTGTGACCACAGAGTGGAAATGTTGTGATTTCTGTCCCAGGGCTGGTGAGCTCCTGTGTGGGAACTTGCGAGCCGGTGGCCAGTCAGCCCCACAGAGTGGAAGCCGTCCAGGGAGGGCGCAGAGGGCCGCTCGGGACCCGTCTGGATGCCGGCCTGTTGGAGCTGTGGTTTTAAAGCAACAGGACAATTGCATGTGACTAGTAGAGTTTTATCCAGATGTTAAAAATAAGCATTTCATTTTTTGCAGTTGCATGTTTTAGTTGTGGTGTGTGTTCTGTAAACCATGAAGTGGACAGAAGTCTGTGAACGGAGGTGGGAAGAGGCGACCTTGTATTTCGGGTCCTTAGGTCCTGGTGGCACTGAAGGTCACTCAGTCTCCTGATGGCCTTAAGGGGCTGGATTGATGCTCTCAGTTTTTTAAAAAATGGCCTCAACACACATTTTCCCCTTTTAAAGAATGGTGTGTTAATGGGGTTTTTAGTTTTGGACTTTGTAATTGTGGGGACATGACCGCGTTCGCAGGACTCCGGGTCGCAGGTGTGATTATCAGGTTGGATAGTTGCTGACCCCTGCGGTCCTTCCGACCCGGGCACACTATGGTTCTGCCGTGGGAAGTCGCGTGTGTGTGTGTGTGTGTGTGTGGTGTGCGAGTCGCCCTGTGACCATGTGTGCGGGGAGCTCGGGGTGAGGACAGGCAGGCAGACGCAGACACCGCGGGGAGAGGATGGCTCCGGCCCGGCCTCGCGGAACCTGAGATCTCCAGGGTAGCAAAGGGATGACTCAGCAGGCCTGCGGATAATTAGCGTTCATGAACACAGTCTGTTTGTAGATGTGGCTTATGGCTCTCAACCCTGTGGCTTCAACTCTCCCACCACGACCAGTGGATCTAGGTCCTGCAGGAAACTGTGAGCCGCCAGCATTTTGAAAGAGAAGGAGGTTGTACATGGAGGGGGACATGGTAGCCAGAGAAAGGTGTTTTCCAGGCCAGGGAGACGCAGCGGCCGACGGGGAGCTGGTGGGAGCTCGCTGTTCTCGGGGGACCTGCAGCGGATGGGGACGCTCGCGTCCGTTCGCGTTTGCAGCTGGCAGCTCGCCGTGCCCTGGGGAGGGTCTGGTTCTGCTGCATTTGTGGCCCCGTGGGGGCATTGGGGGTCACTCGGGACACCGAGCACGGGTCACAGACGTTGTGGGACAGGTGAAATGCAGGGAGCTGGCAGAACCTTCCAGGCTCCCGAGCACCACTCAGGGAGATCACAGCGGATCGGGGCAGCGTCTATGCCACAAGTTCCCGTTTGTTCCCGTTTGATCCGATCAGCTCCCGTCGCCAGTGTAGGGACAGCCATGTGTGCTTGGCTCGCTCCTGAGTCGGTGGGGGATCTCTGGCGAGTCCTGAGCTGCTTATTTAAAGAGCAGATAAATTAGTTACTTAGTATTTACGTCCATGGTGTCTCTAGCAAATGGGAGCACGCGGCTGAGGCGTGACCCGTGCTCACAATGGATATCCCCGGAGAAGCCACCGTAGCCCTTCTGCTCCCACGCGTGCACACACACGTGTACGTGCACCTGCACGCGTGCCGTCGTCGATGTCTGGAAGTTGCCTGCACAGAGGCAGGGCTCCAAAATACTGCTTTTCTGGGTGCCCGTGCGGAGCTGGCCGCATTCCTGGATGTGGGAGCGGCTTGGTGACGACGTGCTGCTGGCTGGGCGAGAAGCCGGAGCCTCTTCTGCGTCTTGGCCTGCTTACGCCTCCCCTTGGCCCCAGTAGCTGGCGTCAACGCTGGGCCACGGTCCGGGCTGGCCCCCGTGTGAGCCTGCTGCTGCGGGGCCTTCTCTGCGGGGGGGACGCTGGGCAGGGTGGGGGACAGGCAGAGCTCGGGGCCTGTCCTTTTGGGTTCAGCTAGCAGAATTTAATGGCAACGCTTTTCTTAGCTTTAAGAAAGTTTTAATTCATAGATTCGGGCCTCTGGCTTAGTCACCCAGCTCCTAGTAAACAATCTCAGAAATCCTATTTTGCAACTTCTTCTCAAAATAGCAGTAGAACTAAAATGGTAGAGGAAAATATATGGAGTAATCGGGGCTTTTCTGAGATCCTCTGAGTGGCGTTGTTCCCTCAAGCTTGGGACTCCGTCTTGACTTTCGAAAACTGGGCAGGTTGGCGAGAGCCATCGTTCGGAAGCGAAACTAAAGAGCCATGGGAGGGGGCGTAGTTCTCGCCTGTCACCAGAAATGAGAAAAAACGAAAAGTCCGGGATGGAGAAGTTCACGAAGGAGGAATGTGCGTGAGCTCTTTTGTTCCTTTTTGCATTTTAACGAAGAACATTCTCCTTACGGCCCCATGGTCACGACTCGTAATGGGGCTTCGGCGGCCCGCCTGAGACCCCAGAAAACTTCAGTGATGGACTTGGGGAAGAGTTGCTTAAATTATGAAGTAAAACATGAAACAGTTCTGGCCACGAAGTGTCTTTGGTGAAGTGAGACTGTTGAGATTCAGTATTTATGTAATGGTTGGAGCTCTCGGTGTGACCTAGAACATCTCTATGTGTTTCGCTCTCAGGTATGCATTTGTAACCATGAAAGGCTGTCAGGTCACGGCTGAGCATCCCCGCGTGGACGAGACCGCCGGCCACACGGGCTCTGGCCGGTTTGTTAACTTTCCCGGTGGCCACCTCCCTGCTCCTGGCTTGTGGGTCCTGCTTTGTCCTCGGCAGTGGCCGTCCGTGTCAGGAATCCACCAAAGCCGTGAGAGAAGGAATGCTTGATACTTAGTTTATATATTTACCTTCACGAATAGTGACATTTGAACTTGTGGGCATTTCGAGGGCGAATCCTGGCAAGTGCTCGGAAGAAGCCATGCCCAGTTCTCATCAGCGCATCTTGTCAGAAGATACGTAGGACGTCACTCAAAGAAGGGAGTGATTTTAATTTAGACACGAGAGTCTGTTTGTGGAAGGACATAGGAGATCCCGTCACGCCACGCATCCTGGGGACCATGCTCTCCTTTGAAGTGTTCCCATCTTACCAGGTGCCTGTGGCAGGTGCCCCCCCACCCCCGCCCCAGGCCGGTCCCCCGAACCCAGCCTTGCATGCAGCTGCCCACACGGCCCTCCTGCTGTTGGGAAGTGAGTGTGGGTGGGGAAAGGCCAGAAACGTGGCGGCTTGGCACCGGTCCCACGTGGCATGGGGTGCGGTCACGATTCTCCCAGGGTGCTCCGTGGTGGTCACCTGAGCAGGTGCAGGATGGCCCCATTGGGGGACCCGACTAGGACGAAGCAGCTGTAGAAATGCTTCCAGTTCATCACCTCCCTTCTACACACAGTGTTAAATGATGATTCCTGCTTCTCTGGCTCACAGTCCCGGTAGCTTGTGTCCAGCACAGAGCAGACTGTGGGACACGGACAGATGTGCAGACCTTACCTGCTGAATGAGGGCGGTTGCCTGAGTGGGCTCCCACTGCAGGAGGGAATTTTCTGTCGGAGACGCCACGATCCTGCGACTAGAGCTCGGCCTTCAGACTTGAGTCTAGAGGGTCATGGACTCAGCCCCTCCCCCCCCTTAGACGATCCAGCTCTCACACCCCTAGAAACTGCTTCTGTTTTAACTTTGAAAGGAACTGCTTCAAAGTCAGGGTGAAAGTACCTGCTGATGATTTTCAAGTCATTTGCTGAAGGACCCAAGTCGTTCAAATCAGCCGCTAGATCATTAAATTAAGTTCCAGCAAGTTGGACATTTGCAGGTCCGGTCCCCCAGAGTCTAAGGCAGAGAGAAACGTTACTTGGTCTGACTTCGTGTTTGCCAAATCGTTCGAGTGCATCAGTAGGTTAAAGCCCTCTGCATTCTAACCGCCACACGTCCTGATGAGCAAACACACACACAGATGTAAGACGCTTGAAGACCTTTTGATGAACTACTTCCAAATGCTGATGAAGCCCTTTCAGAAGAAACAGGCATGATTATGTCGACCAGACTTGAAAGCACGCTCCTGGTGTGCATCTGTTGCTAATAAATTGTGTTGTTCAGAGGCCTCTATCTCTAGGTCCCATTTCTGGGCTCCGGGGACCACACAGGGAGCCGGCAGGAGCCTGGGCTCATCGGTTGTGAGCAGCCGCCATCTAGCGGCGGGCGGCCCGCATAGCACCTGCCTTCCCCAGGTCTGTTTGTAGGTCTGAAGACAATGCCAGTAGAGAATCTGATTTTTTTAGAACAAGATCATTATAATTTCTTTGGAAATACCCAGCATTTGGGTTTTATATATTTGGGGTAAGGAAGCAGTGGGAAGCTTCTAAACCGCGTGCTTGTGCGTGTCGTCCCCCTTCTCGTGCGGGAGCTGTGCGGTGCCACTGTCTCCTCAGGTCTCCGCCCTTCCCGAGTCCCGAAACCCTTGGTGTGAGACAGAGCAGGTGAGCTCAGGAGCATTTTCTTGGTAGCCCAGACAGCGACTCTAGGCTGCTGTCCCGTGAGTAAGGTCAGGACCGCCCGAGGGAGACGGGGAAGGGGCGCCCAGTGCTGAGCTGTCCTGTGCCTTTCCGTCCTCTCTCCTCCCGTGGTGACATTCCCAAAGCCAGACGTGGTAGAAGGACCTTCTTTCCGGAAGTTCCTTTGACCCTTTGTAGAAGATTTGATTTACTTTCCTGCTGCTTGTGTCGGTGGGAATGTTTGTTGCTGCTCAGAGCATGGTTTGCAAATCTTTGTTTCATGATTTCTTTTTGCATTTGTTTGTGTTTTTTCAAATGGATGAGTTGTCCTTTGCAGCTAGGTTTTGGGAATGAAGGGGGGTGTGTTAAATGGATGCAGCTATGAAAACAGACCTGGATTCTGTTCACTTCAGCAGCAGTGGGATTTTTGCTAAAAACACAGCAGCCACCAGGGAGTTGTGTTTTCATGGTTGAGTCAGGAAGCAGTTCGTGAGTTCGAGATTTGGAGAACGCGGCTGTGTTCACCGCGGGACAGACTGTGGGTGAGGAGCTGAAGCGCCGTGGAGGCTCAGGGTGTCTGATTAACCTCGGAAACCGGGTTTTGTAGTTGAGGAGTAGGAAAACTTTTGAAAAAGTTCTTTCCCGGATATTAAGCTTTAGGTTTTCTCGTATGAGCTGGTTAATTTGTTCAGTCGGAAATCCAGTATTTAACTTGTAACCCTTTTTCTTCAGAAATCAAAGTACGGCTTCCAAAGTACGAAGGTTCTTAACTGTTTTTCTATTAATGCAATTAGTTAGTTTTACAATTTGTTTATGATAATAGATCAGTTGTTTAAAATGAAAACTTGGGGGCACCCAGGTGGCTCAGTTGATTAAGCGTCTGCCTTTGGCTCAGGTCATGATCCCAGGGTCCTGGGATCGAGCCCCACATCGGGCTCCCTCCTCCGCGGGGAGTCTGCTTCTCCCTCTTCCTCTGCCCATCCCCTCGGCTGTGCACTCTCTCTCACTCATTCTCTCAGATAAAATCTTTAAAAAAAAATAAAATGAAAACTTGTATATTGTGCTCACACAGAAAAGTAGCTGAGCAACTTGACACGTTCATTTGTAAAAATTGGAAAATATAATTAGCTGTTACCCATTACTTTAGCTATTGGCACTTTCCTTATCTTTTAGGCTTTCTTCTTCTTTTTGTAGTTTATGTTGTGAGTGTAATGACCTTCGTGAGAGAGTTTAGAACGCTTAGAAGTTTTCCGGCCCCAAGACCGAACCCGATAGACGGCAGACTGAGGTCTCAGGGCGAGTGGAGGGACCCCGCTGGTGCTCCGTGGCCCCCCGCTGGTGCTCCGTGCTCAGTTCCGGGCTCAGTTCCGGGCTCAGGGTCCTGGACGGGCTTACAGCATCTGTGTTCGGTCCTGCACTGTCTCCGGCAGCCCCGCCGCTCCCTCCCTCCAGCGTCCCTCTGCCGACCGCACATTCCAGCTCTGTCTCTGGCTCCTGGTTATTTTCCCGTTTTCTGGAAGGTGAGCTTCCAGGCTAAACCAGCCCGTGGCAGTGTTTTCCTGCCTTCCCTTGGCTTCACTGGCACAGGATGCCGGAGTTGCGTGTTTTAACTGTAAAGTTCCATGGTGAATGGAGCTGAAAGTCATCTTGCACGTCTTGTAGCTCCGACCCAAAACCTTCGACGGCCGTGAAGCTCTTACATCTCCTTCAGGCCCAGCGCCAGATCGTCATCACGTCTCACGGAGCATCAGTGGTCTGTGTTGGAGCTTTTTCTCATGGAAACCTCTTTCCAGGGCACTTTTGTTTTTTCTTTTTTTTTTTTTTGCAGACACCATGCCGTTTTCTCTTTGTTAATGTTTGCAAGTCAGTTGTCGAGGAAGTCCCAGGCTTCGGTGAGGCCCCCATGTCTGGTGGTCCCCAGAACCGTAACCTTCACTCTGGCCTGGTTTTGGCGACCAGCTGTCCCGTTGTAAGATACATAAAGAGAAGAGAAGAGAAGAATCTGCCGAGAAACGTTATTTACAAACTGTAACGTTTTCGCTGTCACATCAAGGTTTTTATAACTGGTGATGTTTATTATAAAAGTTACTAGAAACTCATAAATACTAAAATTAACTGCTAATATGTTAAACTTATTTTTCTTTTTTTTCCTTTTTTTAAAAAATGTTTTATTTGTTACACACATGGGAGCCCACAGGTGGAGGGGGCCGTGCCAAGGGAGAAGCAGGCTTCCCCTGAGCGGGGAGCCAGATTTGTGGCTCGATCCCTTGGGAGCCGAAGGCAGACCTTCACTGACTGAGCCCTAGGCGCCCCTAGACTTACTTCTCATATAGTAGTTCTCAGTAGACTGCTTCAGGCTCACAGCGCTTGGGATGTCTTTGGAAGAGGGCCATGTGCCGTAGAAAGCTCAGATCACAGTACAGTTTAGGATAGAAGCTATCTTCTATCTCAAGTGACCACCCTTCCCCCGTATGCCCCCTAATTCCTCCATATGTGGAATTAGTTTGCAGATCTTTTCAGTAAAGAGGAGCAAATAGGAGAGGTGTGGAGACCTCCCAAGTCACAGCTGCTGGGATGGGCCAGCCGGGTACCTGCTTGTGCCGCTTGCCATCAGCCCGAGCATGGCCGCCGGTGGGGGTCGTCCCTGCAGATGGTACGTCTGGATTTTAATGAAGGGCGTGGGGCTGCTGATCGGATCCCGTGCTTGGGTGGCACAGGGCTCCCCGCGGGTGGGAAGAGGGCCCTGGAGAAGCTGCCTCTTCCTGCTTTCCGTGGTGCCTGGCGCAGACCCGGGGAGGTGCTGGCTGTCGTGGGGCCTTGTCCTGCAGCCCGCCGACCCTAGGAGGCATGCTGGGCCGCCCCCGCCGTTTGCTGCAGCCGCCCAGGCTGGGGCTGTCGCAGCTGACCTGCGTTACCGTGCCATCACTGTTAGTTCTCCTTGACCGCCCTGTGCTCGGGCTGCCTGTCTTGGAGACAAAGTTCCTCTCGTAGAATCACGTGGCTTGAGAGCATCTGGGTTCCGTGTAGACAGTGGTGGAGGTTTGCCACTCGTGTGAGGCCTGGGCTTCACCCTAAGTGCACCACCTGGATGGGGTTCCTTCCCAGGAGGAGCCACGCCGAGCTGTCCCCGCGTGCCGTCTGTCTGCTGCTCCTCCAGCGGGTGCACGGGCCACAGTGAGGAGGCGGCCAGGGATGCCCTGCCCCGTCCTCCGAGTGCGGCCCGGTCCCACACGCCGCTCTGCGGGCTGTGCGTCTGCTCTCGGCCGCTGTCGGAACCAGAAAAAAGAACCGTTCTTCCTCTGTCTTCTGCATTCAGCTCACGTTTGTTGCAGAAATGGTGTTTATTTTTCCAAAGAGGCAGTCTTGGGGATCAGCAGAGCTGGAGGCATTGGCTTGCTCAGCAGTTGGCCCTCGGAGCTGGAGGGTGGCTGGGGCGGCCCGTGCCCTCTCGCGGCCCGTGGAGGACGCTGATGGAGTTCGCGGCGGAACCCGGCCTGGGGCGGGCGGCGGCCAGTGGTACAAGCGAGGGTTCCGTTCTTGGGTCTGTGGGAACCAGGTGGCGGGAGGACAGCTGTAATAATAGGAAGTTCTTACGCATTAGCGAGAGCAAGACGGAGGGTGTTGCCCCAGCCAGGCCTGTCCTCCCAGTGTCCAAGCAGGCGTCTGATTTCACTCGTGGGCCGAGGAGTCCAGAGCGCGGGTCCCCTCAGAACTCCCCAGGTCTGAGCAGTGCGGGGACCCTGTCGCCGTGAGCCGTGAACAGCGCCGTGCCTGCCCCCGCTCCCGTGACTGGGCACTCACTGCGGTTGCCACAGTTCCAGGACCCGCGCTGGGTAACTGGGTTGGTAACGGGGTTGGTAACTAGGTTGGTAACTGGGTTGGTAACAAGGTTAGTAACTGGGTTGGTAACTGGGTTGGTAACAGGGTTGGTAACAGGGTTGGTAACTGGGTTGGTAACAGGGTTGGTAACAGGGTTGGTAACTGGGTTGGTAACAGGGTTGGTAACTGGGTTGGTAACTGGGTTGGTAACTGGGTTGGCGGTTCTGCATGGTGCAGGGACCGCAAGGCCTCGCGACTGCCCATACAGCCTTCACTTTTCATCTCTCCAAGCCCATGAGAAGCATTTGCTGAACTGACTGGTTCATAATTCACCTCACACTTTTCAGGGTGCTTTCCCGTGTTCTGTCTCTGTACACATGACCCGTGGACGTTAAATGACTTGTCTTATTTGTTTGTTAATTTGGTATGTGTTCGTGGAACGTCTGCCTCGTGCCAGATGTGCCAGATGCTGGCGAGAACAGTGTCTGGTTACTGTGTGGTTTGTGTTTTTGGAGCTCAGATGCTTTGGGGAGAGGCAGAGAGGACACGTCCCCACACACAGCACAGAGGCGGACAGATCCAGGGAGACAGAGCAAGAGGTGGGAGCGGACATGTGGGGGGTGTTATTTTATGGAGGGTGGACTGGGAGGTGCTCCTCGGGGAGGGAGTGGGGCCTGGGCCTGGGGGGGCAGGGCTGTGGGTGTGTGGGAAGCCCACGCTGCCGGGTGGTGGACATGCCGAATGAGGCAGAGCTCCACTCCCAAGGTCAAACGTTTGTTCTGTTATGGCCCAAGGAGGTGTTCTGCAGACCATCTCAGTGACTTTGTTACATACTTTCTAAAATATTCCTGCCATGCCTTAGGTGACCGGGTGTTTGTTCACATGTTTTTTTGGGGCAGAAACGTGTTAAAGAAAGGGAGGGAGGCTTTCAGACACACAAACCTGGAATAGAGTCTCAATTCCCCCAAATGGCCTGTAGCTCTGTTGGGGGAAAGCGTGGTGGTTGGACTGTGGTCAGGTGTGGATCTGCACTCCCTCGGGGCACCACCAGCTCTGCTCAGAGCTGTAGGATCTCCCTGTGCTCCACGGCCTCCAGGGGAGCTTGCTTTCCCCAGAGCCCACTTTGAACCTGTTGAATGCCGGCTTCTGTGTGAAGAGTCCTAGGTTCCCCCAGAGTCTTGCTGACCAAGAGATTCGAACCTTTTCCCCATGGTCTGCAGTTTTGTCTCCTCTCGACCCCAGAGTTCCTCACCCTCTGCTTCTCTGTCCTGCTCCTCGTTCCTGGGGACAAAGAGCAAAGGATCACACAGAGTCTGCCATGAGTTAGTGTCCCTGCCGTGTCCCTGTCGTGGCACCGCCCACTTCCTGCGCCGGTAGTCCTGTTCCCGAGGGCAGCCTGGCTGGGGGCCGTGAGGAGCTGGCCTGGCTGCCGTTGGTTCCCCGACACGGGTGATGTGGCTTCGTGGAAAGGCTGCTGATGTAGGGCGGTGATGTGGTATGTGGACAGACCAGCCACACTGCCACTCAGGCTTCTGTTACGGATGGTGGTAGCTGGTAATGTCCAGTGAGATCCACTGGTGTTGGGCTCCGAGCCAGTCCTCCAGGTTCATGGCCGAGCTCCCCGGGGTGAGGCACAGGGGGACTGTGGATCATGGGGGCCGGTCAGTGTGCAGGAGATCTGCCGAGGCCCTCAGCGCACAGCTGCTTGCGGGAGCCAGAGCATCACCGGGAAGGGTCCGTCAGGGCTGTTTTGTGCTGAGGGAGGCCCACCATCAGGGAGAGTTTTCCTGGGTTTGTGCTCAGCGAGAAGTTTCTATTTTGTTTGAACCAGAAGAGTGGGAATGTAAGAAATTATGAAGAAAGCAAAACTGGGGGCATCACGTTACCTGATTTCAAGCTATACTACAAAGCGGTGATCTCCAAGACAGCATGGTACTGGCATAGAAACAGACAGATAGACCAGTGGAACAGAGTAGAGAGCCCAGATATGGACCCTCAACTCTTTGGTCAGTTAATTTTCGACAAAACAGGAAAAAATATACAGTGGAAAAAAGACAGTCTCTTCAATAAATGGTGCTGGGAAAATTGGACAGCTATATGCAGAAGAATGAAACTCGACCATTCTCTTACACTGTACACAAAGATACACTCGAAATGGATAAAAGACCTCAACATGAGACAGGAATCCATCAGAATCCTAGAGGAGATCATAGGCAGTAACCTCTTCGATATCAGCCACAGCAACTTCTTTCAAGATATGTCTCCAAAGGCAAAGGAAACAAAAGTGAAGATGAACTTTTGGGACTTCATCAAGATCAAAAGCTTCTGCACAGCAAAGGAAACAGTCAACAAAACAAAGAGGCAATCCACGGAATGGGAGAAGATATTCGCAAATGACAGTACAGACAAAAGGTTGATATCCAGGATCTATAAAGAACTTCTCAAACTCAACACACACAAAACAGATAATCATGTCAAAAAATGGGCAGAAGACCTGAACAGACACTTCTCCGATGAAGACATACAAATGGCTAACAGACACATGAAAAAATGTTCATCATCACTAGCCATCAGGGAGATTCAAATCAAAACCACATTGAGATACCACCTTACACCAGTTAGAATGGCCAAAATCAGCAAGACAGGAAACAACATGTGTTGGAGAGGATGTGGAGAAAGGGGAACCCTCTTACACTGTTGGTGGGAATGCAAGTTGATGCAGCCACATTGGAAAACAGTGTGGAGATTCCTCAAGACATTAAAAATAGAGCTTCCCTATGACCCTGCCATTGCACTACTGGGAAG
>PJEN01000683.1:86716-189154 GCA_004024605.1 Pteronura brasiliensis
TGGATAAGGAAGATGTGGTCCATATACACTATGGAGTATTATGCGTCCATCAGAAAGGATGAATACCCAACTTTTGTAGCAACATGGACGGGACTGGAAGAGATTATGCTGAGTGAAATAAGTCAAGCAGAGAGAGTCAATTATCATATGGTTTCACTGATTTGTGGAGCATAACAAATAGCATGGAGGACATGGGGAGATGGAGAGGAGAAGGGAGTTGGGGGAAATTGGAAGGGGAGGTGAACCGTGAGAGATATGGACTCTGAAAAACAACCTGAGGGTTTTGAAGGGGCGGGGGGTGGGAGGTTGGGGGAGCCAGGTGGTGGGTATTAAGGAGGGCACGAATTGCATGGAGCACTGGGTATATAAGCAATGAATTCTGTTATGCTGTAAATAAATAAATAAATAAATAAATAAAAAATTATGAAGAACCTGGAAAGAGGCAAAGAGCCACATTCCCGTAGTTAGTCAGAGGAGTGTGTGGTGGCCCGAGCTCACGAGTCAGCCGCTAGGAGAACTTGGGGGCTAGAAGTCGGGGCTGTCACGGTGCCCGCCCCACACAGACGCCGCGTCCTCCTGGCACCGGCCGTCCCCGAGTGCACGCTGCTGAGCTGCTCTGGGAAAAATCGTCACGTGCCGGGGTTCAGGTTGCAGCTCACACAGCGACAAAGCGTTTTTTAAAAGGTCCTGAGCCTCGCTCACACATAGTGTGTGGAAAAGGGGCTCACTCGGAGGAACGGGGGTGCTGGAGCAGCACGTGACACCAGCAGCTTGTGGTCCCCTGTCACTGGGTCCCACAGAGCCTCGGGGTTGGGTGCAGGTCACTGGGTGCAGGTCACCTGGCCTTGTGCAGACACTCAGTCACTCAGTTCCTGGGAGCTGACTCGGGCTTCCGCGTGCCTGTCCCCAGGAAGAGCGGCCATATGCCCGCCTTGGCCTCCGTGGCAGCCAGGTCCTCTGTGACTCCCAGGTGTTTGTCCTGTGTTGACTCCTCTGCTCCCTGGTCTTGGCCACAGTTTGAATCACCTCAAGGTTTTTGGAGAAAAGGCTGAGGGTACAGGCCCCTCCCCTGGCTCTTGGTCCCGGCTTGGGATTTCTCACCCGTGATGGTTCGTGTATTTCTGGGTGATTCTAGTGTGCAGACAGAACACTGCCCTTGATAAAGAAGTCATCCTCTCGTTCATCCCATACTGAGTGAATGTCTGAGGTATACAGCCGCCAGTCCCCTTGTCTAGGTAGAGGAGTCCAAGATCCTACAAGTGTCTTTCATATGGCTTGGTTTCCAGAAGCTTCTCCCCAGTAGGCCTGTTCTGGACATGCTCTCATTCATCTTTTTTGCTCTTGGTGTGTGGCTCAGAGCCGGGGCTGGCCTCTTCCAGCTAGATGTCTGCCTGAGGATGCTTTCTTGATCTAACATACTGGGCTTGTGGTCCCCTAGGACCCTGGAGTCTTTTTCACAACACAGCTCTTAAGCCAGACCTTTCACTTCCTGTGCTTTCTGTTTTTCCTCATGGGATTTCCCGTTATTTTTCAGCCTTTGTTACATCTTGTTGAAAACTTTTGAGTCTTTGTTTCGTTACTGAAGGTTTTGGCTGTCTCTCCTAGCTGAGTGTCAGTCTCGGATCTGATAAACTTGTCTAGTCCCATTTCTTCATCGAGGGCCCTGGTAGAAATGATGGTGGGAGCACAGACACTGAGCACGCTTCGGACGCCTTCCTTCCTGTTGGTCCTGGGCAGGGGCGCTGTTTCAGCCCACAGTGCCTCTCCGAGTCCTCCATGCAGCCTCATTCCGTCCGGTCCCTAGACTGTCAGCGAGTCAGGCCCATGTGCCACTCTGTCCCTGAGTGACCAGTGTTGAAAGCCTTGTCGCAGAGGGAATTGTGCCAGACCATCCGTGGGCTGTTATGGTGCTGGGTTGTTTTTTTTTTTTTTCCCCCTGTCAAACCTGGGATAAAATATTTTGAAATTCATCCTATTTTATAAACCAAAACACCAAGGCACACAGAATTTACTGTGTCTGTCTTTGGTCCTCATGGAGGGCCTGGAGGAGGACACGTTTCTTTACGGATGTGGCCAAGCTGAGTGTGCTGCACCGTGTGGGTCCTGCCACATCTCCTCTGGCCCCGCAGGTGCCCCGCACACACCACCCGGAGCAGAGCTGCCCCGGAGACCCCCTTCCCTCCCAGGAGCTGGGCTGCGTGGGCGGCAGAAGGCAGGTCCCCTCCAGCGCACAGCCTGGGTGGGAAGCCGGATGAGAATCCCACGGCCCAGCCGCCCTGGGCGCCCAGTCCTCCTCCGTCGTGGGGAGAGAAGGGCGTTGACGCCTGGGCAGGGCGGCTGCGAGCTCCGGCTGCTGGAAGGACGGGAGAGGTAGAAAGGTGTTCGTGCCTGTACAGTGTCACACGGGGGCGAGGGTGACGGTTTGCAGGGACTGACAGTGCAAAGTAGGAAGAGATTAAACTTCAGATTCATCTGTTAAGAAGGAAACTACAGCGCTAATGGGTTAGAAAAAACTAGATAAAGTCCTTGCAAGAGACTGCAGTGCAGTCGCTGAGTGAGCTCTTGGTGGTGCTTCCGGGGAAGCCGTCCCGGGCCGGGCCGAGGACTTGTCTGTTTCCAAGACACCCTGGAATTAGGGCTGCGCCACCGACTTTTTTTTTTAGAGAATCCCAGCGGTGGACCTCAGATTTTCTTCATCATGTAATTTGCATAGCTGGAAGTTTTACCCTTTCTTAACCTTTGAGAGAGGCCCCCTCGTTCTCCCGTCAGCCACGGCTCTCACAGGCCGACGCGGAGCACGGGTTTGTAGTTGTCTGTGTTGTGCGCTCGCTGTGGGGGGGCCCAGCCGGTGATGTGGCGAACGTGGCTGCACGTGGGTCCACGGCTCTGGCGCACGCGCAGGTCGCTGGGTCCCGGCAGCTCTGCCTTGCGCGTCACCGGGCTGGACCTGCAGGGACTCCCTGAGTCCTGGGGAGGCTGGGCGGCAAGGGAACCCCTGACGTGGGCAGGTGCACGCATTATCGCCGTTACTCCCAGGATCGGTAATGACGGTGATGAAGCCAGTGCGGGGGGTGGGGTGGAAGCATCGTGCCCTGAGGCCCGTGGGCCGGGCACCCAGTCAGACAAGCAGCTCGTGGAGAGAATGTGAGCAGCAGTGCGTTGGGGTGTGAGCTGGAGAGCCCGTGTGCAGGAGTGGGGGTGCGCCACGGCCCAGGCGAGCACCCCTGCATCGGGGCAAGGACAGCACCCCAGTCCGAGGCTCCACGGGGCCGTGTACAAGGCCTGCTCGTCTCCGAGACATAACAGTACACCGTTTTTCAGTTGTGGGTTTTTAATGGAACAGGGAGGGGGAAAGAGGCGGTAATAGGCACAGAGAATTAAGTGCCTTAAAATGGGTGTAAAAATGAAAGCAGGGATGTGTGGTGAAAACCAGACCAGTCATCACGGTGAAAGGGGACACTAGGGATGGTGAAAACGGTGAATTTGTTGTTACGGATGTCTTATCGCAGTAAAAAAATCAAGAAAGAAAAAGTCAAAGGGGAGTAATCTTTCTTACCGAATGCCCTTCCACTGTGTCTTGTTTCGGGGTAGTTGTGTGTGTGCGTGTGCACGTGTGTGTTCTCGTGTGTGTGTACGTGTGCACGCACGCGTACGGGTTGCTGCGGGGGTTCCAAACGGGGACGTCCCCGCCTCCACCGGCCTTCTGGGGCGGCTGGGGGTCTGCAGGGAGAAGTGTGTGCGTGCGTGTGTGTGTGTACACGTGTGCACGCACGGTGAACTGGGCAGTTCCAGACGTGGGGCCCGTGTCACGGCTGCGGAGACTGAATCAGCGCTGCTCTTCTCTGCTCTTCTCAAAGCACTGCCAGGATGGTCCTGCCAGAAAACAGGGAGAAGCAGAAATTTCAGGCATGTGCAGCTCACACACATCATGCTTTGAGCCAGGGAGAGGCAGGCCGTGGAAGACGTGTGTGCGCCCACGTATGTGTGCACTCACGCGCCTGGTTTCATGTGCTCACACACGTGTATTGCGGCACGTTTCACACGCACACACACCTCACATGCATGCACTGTGCACACATGCATGTCCACAGGCACACGTGCCCCTGTGTGCACACACGGTCCATGCACACACGTGTCCGTGTGCACGCGTGTCCGCACACTTCCTGTGCGCGCGCGTCCACATGTATGTTCCAGTGCACACACACGTGCACACTTTGATGTGCATACGTGGGTGCTCCGTGTGCAGCGGTGGTCACACCGTTGGATGTGCAGATGCCGGGTGGTGACTGAGGTGTGGTTCCTGGGGCCGTGCGGATCTGGCTGCTCTGCACCAGGCACGTGCTTCGGGACAGGGGCTGTGGCTGGATGGCGCGGCTGCCACTTCCCGCAGGGACGCTGACTTGCTGTGCCTCTCAGAGCCCGTGTCTCATCTGCAGACACTTAGCCGTGTGGCCAGGGTCACCCACACTTGTTGCTGGAGAGTAACTTAGGCCCCAGACTCAGTGTTGAGTTTCAGCAACCCCTTTGTTGAAGCCTCATCAGTTGCTTGGAATGAGCTTCCCGCGTGGTCACAGAGTAGGTGGCTGGGGGAAGTGGGGGTGCCCCGGAAGTCCACCCCGTGGGTGTCTTGCCCTTGTCGGCAAAGTCGGAAATGGCACTCAAGAACCCAGGAGCATGGGGCCCACGGGCGGCCCCTCCACACCTGCTTTGGCCTGCATGCACTGAAGCTGGGCAGCCTTGAGCGAGCCCACTGGCTTCGTGGGACGGGCTGGAGGTGCTTCTCTGCGGTGAGCTGGGGTTCCTCAGACCCGTAGTAAGGAACCTCTCAAAGGAAAGGGCTCCAGGGCGTGAGAGCTGTGGGCTCCGGTTTTGAAGAAGTACCTGGTTCCTTAGCAGCAGCCCTGTTCCCCTCCTTTGATGGCGATTGCCGGCGTCCCCTCCTGAACTGTCCTCCAGGAGTTAGATGGCCGTTGGGAAGGAGTCCCTCCTTTTTCTCACAACCAGCTTCCCGCGACACCAGCTCTGCCGTGCCCCCATCGATGGCTCTGATGACCCCATGTCATGTTTCATCTTGTGATTCAGTGTCATGGTCAGGGGTATTGGGAGTCCTGCTGTGACGTTTTAAAATCCTTTCTGAGAGCATAAACTGTGGGGCCTTGGACAGATGTGCTTTGAAACCCCCACAGATGCGCAGTGTCAGGTCACGCAGTTCTCTCAGTTTCGGAATTCGACGCCTGGTCTCTGGCATGTGTTTCCATAAATCCGTATTCCTTTAATACAGGAAAGATGAGGCCCCCGGCCCCCGGTGTTTCCCTTCCTGGATATTTTAAAAGTGACTTTGACATTCTGAGCATCAGTGGGAATTGAACAAAGGCCACGAGGTTTCCACATGTTTAGTCCCAGGTCAGGTACCCTCTTGTCAGCAGAGGTTCCCAGGGTTGCTCAGTGTGCCTTCTGGGGAACAGGACATGGTACTTAGGACAGACAGAACCCCCAGTGGCTCACGTGTTAGCATTTTGGTGCAGACAGGAATATTCATCCTTTCTGCGTCTTCTTATCTCCTCGCCCATCCTGCCCGTCACTATATGCTGGTCACGTTTTATGTGAGTCATAAGCCCTTAAAAATGCATGGGAGTGGCTCACTACCTACTAATGGAAACTGCACATTTGTTACTGTGCTCCTTCTGATCTCTGTCAAAACCCGTTCTCTGAAGGATGCCCTCCTGCCTTCATGGAGATCCCTTTGGAATACATTAAAAAGAAAAAAATACCCATTTGATGGGATTCCTGAGACTTAACCCCAAAAAATCTACTTAGAAAAATTTTAAAGAACATTTTTTATAAATGGATACCTGCGTTGCACTGCAGATATTTAAGTGTATGAATATCCTTGAAGACCAGGAGTAACGGGCCTTGCCGTCAGTGGGCACCCGATATTTTGGCCCTGCAGCAGTCGCAGGGGCCGTCCGGTGGCTGTCCACAATGAAGAACCTGTGTACTGTAGTTTGGAAAGTTCTGAGACATCCAGAAAGGATCGCACACCTTCCCGCTGTTGGGCTCGCCGCAGCCGAGCTCATCAGTGCGAGTGTGAAGTGTACTTTCTCCCAGGCTGTGCCCGTCCACTTGGGGTGTGGTCTGTCCTGGCTGCGGAGGCATTCACCTGTCGGGCCTGAAGGGCCGCTGAGCCTTCCGTGCAGCGTGGCGTGGGCAGAGGTGGGCCTCCCTGGGGCAGGGCCACCGGGCGCACCAGGCGTCTCTTGAAGGAGCACTGCAGGCGGGAACCTCAGGGGCAGAGTTCAGGGTCCCCGTCCCGGACATACCTCTGGGGAAAGGCGGGGATGCGTGGCCTCACTTATCCTTCCTCCCATGCCTCTGGAGGGAAACTTCTAGTGTCAAGGCTTTGGACCAGAGGAGTGGGCCTTGAGACAGAGTGTCATTAGGGACCCCTTCTGGATCAGTCTGAAGCTGACCTGTGGCCCAGACATTTCTGCGGCAGCTACGGCATCCCCTGGGCAAAGTGAGCCATTTTCAGGCCCAGCTTCTGTGTGACCACGGGCTGCATCTCAAGGTCCTGGGGCCCGCTTAGCTTAAGACCCTGGGGTCCCTTACTGTGACTGCATTTAGAGAGTTCTTGGAAAGGCATGGGAAGCTTGTGCTAGTACAGAGCAGGTGTTTCTTGGTGTCTGATACAACTAGTTACCGTCTGTTAACGAGTAACCGCGGGGTTGCAGGCAGCTAGATTTTATTTCTCCTGACAGTCTGTTGAGTTAATCAACCAAAGAAAGAAACCCCACCCCAAATGCCATCCTTTTGCCCTTACAGCTGGCTCGCTTTTGAGGGTGTTGTGGCGAGACCCCGTTGTTTCCCGAGGACCCGTGCACCCTCTGTGCGCGAGGGCCACAGTGCCTTGGGGTGTGCTGCTGGGCCTCTTCTGTTCTGATGAGAAGTGGTAACTTCACGTTTTACGTTCTGACCCTCCAGGGGGAAAGCCTCTCCACTTCTGCTTTTCTGAAGAGGCAGCCTCGACCGCGCTCGCCGGCGGAGACCAGGGTCGCGCGCCCGGGACTGCCGCGTCACACACCGACACCGGGGAGCCCGGAGTGGGGAGCGCAGCCTCTGCGTCCGCACCCGGAAACAGGAGCCGAGACGCTTCCAAGAGAGCAGAGCAGCCCCGGTTTTCCGTGGGCGTCAAAATGCCGGCGTTTCACCCGAAGCAGGAGGTTGCGGTCTCCAGGGACGCCGCCGACTTCCCTTCACATTCAGATCAGACTTTCCCCGAAGGAGCCGACCTGCGGCTCGTGTCCGCGAGCCCGGCTCAGCCGCTGAAGGAGAAGCCGTCTGATTTGCACATGAAGGAGCACACTGCGGGGGGCCGGACGGTGCCCGCCCCAGACCTGGCCCCCCTGGACCTCAGCGAGAGGTCGAGCCGGGACGACCCCAGCCACAAGGAGCTGGCCTCGTCCCTGCAGGCTGCGCTGGCCGTTCACCCGTGTCCTTACTGCAACCACAAGACCTACTACCCCGAGGTCCTGTGGATGCACGAGCGTGTCTGGCACAGGGTCAGCTGCAGCTCCGTGGCCCCCCAGTGGATCCAGCCCAACGGCTACAGGAGCATCAGGAACAACTTGGTTTTCCTTGCCCGGAGTGGACGCACGGGCCCCCCGCCTGCCCTTGGGGGCAAAGAGTGCCAGCCGCTGCCCATCGCCCGGTTCACACGCACTCAGGTGCCAGGTGGGGCGCCGGGGCCCAAAGGCGGCCCCTCGCCCCTGGGCATGGCCACGAAAGCTGCAAGCCTGCCTAAGAGCAAGGACGGCCACTCCGGGGGCCCTTGTGCGCTTTGGGTGGCCGGCCCCGACGGGCCCCGACAGGCCAAAGCCGGCCACGGCCCCGAGCCGCACGGCGCCCCGGCGCAGCCATCCCTGCCGAAGCCCAGGCAGGAGGCCGGCCCGAGAGCGGGGCCCGTGGCAGGCGGCGGTGGCTTCAGCCGATGTGCCACCCCCACGCCCTCCGTCATCGCCCGAGCAGGATCCCAGCCCCCCACAGGTGGCAGGCCGGGGGACAAGTATGTCATCCCTCCCACGGGGGCCAGCCTCGGCCCCCCACAGAAGCACAGTGCCCTGGACCCTCCGAAAGCCAAATTCAGCCCTCAGCCTCAGGGTCCGCCTCACGGGAAAGGCGACGGGGGCCCCCCTCTACCTCCCCGTGAGCCCCCCTCCAAGGCTGGCCAGGAGCTGCGGCCGCCCACCAGCTGCGGAGCGGGCCCCAGGGGGAGCGCGGCCGTGCAGGCCGGCAAGCCGGAGCCCGCATCGGACAGCCGCGAGAAACGCCTGGACATCCTCAGTGTCTTTAAGACGTACATTCCAAAGGACTTCGCTTCTCTCTACCAGAGCTGGGGTGCCAGTGGCCCTGCACTCGAGCACAGAGGTAAGATGGGCGGCCCCACCACCCTGCCCCGCGAGCGCTGGCACGACGGTCCTCTGAAGGCCCCACGAACAGCCTCTCCCCAGGAGGTCGGGCAGCTGCCTGCCGGCTGGCTGTGCATCTGAGCACCAAGCAGAGAGTGTGGGGCCCGTGCACCCCTCCTGCCCCCAGCTCTGCCCGCCAGGGTTCGGGTGCCCAGGGCTGGGGCGGGAGCCTGCCAGCCCCGCAGGCCTTCCCTCCTGGGGCTGTTAATTTGGGAATGCTGATGTTTCACAGGAGCGGGCAGCCTTGACGCCCCTCACGTCCTTTGTTTTTTTATTTTTATTTTTTATTTTTTAGGTAAGCTCTTTGCCCAGCATAGGGGTCGAACTCATGCCTCAAGATCAGGAGTCACAGGCTCTCCTGACGGACCCAGCTGGGTGCCCCTTCCTTTGTCATTTTAAACATAGAATCAGTAGATGTTTGTGGTCCCTTTTCTCTCAATAGGCAGGAACGTTCATTTGAAGAAGCAACTGTTTTGTTTCTGTATGTTTGTAATTTAAAAGCGCGTAGTTCAGTGGTGTTTGTGAGCAAACCCCGTGGAGTATGGATGTACCATAGGACGTCTGGGGGACTGGCTTGTGCCGCAATTTGAGAAAAGACACACCTTTAGTGGCCATTTGCCTTTTCTGCGGGTGTCTGGGTATTGACACCTTGTTGCGAGGACCCGCGAGGGAAGGCACACGCCGGATAGGATGCCCTCCTCCTTGGGCGTGAATTATGGGGGGGCTCTCCCTTAACAGAGCACGAGGAGAGTGAAGGATTTGCTGTTAAAAACCAAAGATCAAGCAGGTGGAGACCCTGCGGTGCTCTCTCTCTGTTCATTGCCCTTCTCTGAACTGAAGTGTTCATGCGCCTGTCATTACAGCAGGTCACCGTCAAAAGTGACCTTTGAGATGGGGCCCCTCAAATTCCAGCAAGTTGGAGGCACTTTTGGGGAACGTGGTTCACGGTTTGGAGGCAGTTAGGTGAATGGTGAGGCGCCCCACACCCATGGTGTGGCCGCGGGTGCCTCGCCGAGAAGGCGGGTCTCTCCCTATGTTCACAGGGACTTCGGAACCTACCGGCTCTTTGGGCACGCTGGAGCCGTCCTGGCATGGCGAGCGGTGCCTTTGGCTCCTGGGGAAACACTAAGGTGGGAAACACTCGGGGTGCCACAGTCTCGGAGGTTTTGCCAGCGGAGTCCTTGTTTGAGGATGGTGTCTGTTCCTTTTTGCTCAGAGCCCGTACTTCCTGGGAACTTTCTAGAATGAAGCTAAAGGCATGGAAGCCCAGAGGCCGCTGAGGCAAGCCATCGCCCAGGTGCTGGGAGGCAAGGCTGGGAGGCCCTGTGTCTGCAACGCCTCTCCTCGGGCGGGGGGTGCGGTGCCAGGCTGTGGCAGGCTGTAGAAGGCAGCCGGGACGTGGTCTGGTGTGTTCACGTGTTCAGGTTTCAGTTAGTTCAGTGAGTTTTGCACGTCCCGGGGATGTTTCCAGGCAGGCAGATCATTTGCTGGGAGACGAGTCACAGCGCGTGGGTGCCCTTTAGACCTGGGGGCAGCCACGTCGCTCTAGGTTTGGTTTCCGTGGGTCTCAAAGCCGAGAAGTCCTAGGCAGCCGACGGTGGGCAAGTTTCCGTGGGTACTCGTGTGCCCAGCAGCCGTGACCCGCTGTCCACTCCTTCCGGTGACCATGGCCTCGGGCGCCCAGACCCGGGACGCCTGTCACTGTTGTCAGTGGTTTCTGCTTAGCGCCCAGACCTGGGACGTCACAGAGCGACCCTCCTCTGTGACGGCCCGTCGCGCTGCCCGTCCGACGGTGCTGTCGTTGCTTTTCCCCCCAAAAAGTAGAAGTCAGTTTCAAGTTCAGGTTTTGAGAATTTCAGATGATAGCTTGGAAGTATGCAGCAGCCGGAAATGTTCTCCTTTTCCTTAAAAATTGTAAATGGTTCTCAGGGTTTAGTGTGCGTGTGCGTGTATGTGTGTGTCTGTGTGTGTGTTTTAAGAGAGGTTCCACACTTACCTTCTACATGTGAGAAACGCTGAATTGTGCCTCACACGCGTGCACTTCTCTTGGGTCCTCTGCCCGTGTACGCACGGACATACAGCTCTATGTGTGGATTAAAGGCGTTTAGGGCATTTAAATTCACGCTGACTTGGGTTCCTTAAGGGCAGATCTTAAACATTTCGGCTGTAATATACTAAGTGTGTTTCTAGAACCATAGTTTCCCGGGTTTAGGGAAGAGCAGAGATTGGTTTCTCTCGGACACTTGGCTGGTGTCTGTGTGGTGGCTGTGTGCTTGGACGGGACGTCCCCCGCGTGGCCCTCCTCTCCGTGGCCCATCTTGGGCTCTGGGCTCGACTTTGGGGCCGGGCCTGGGCTGTCCTATGGGAACGCTTGTGGACTCCTCGAACGCTTCGGCTTGTCTGTGCCCTGCCCACGTGTCCTGTCTGTGGCCACCCCTCCAGGGCCTTTGCTGCTTCCTTTCTCCTTCTTGGGGTGTTTCTGGATGGCCCTTGAGGGCTTGCATAGGAAGGAGACGTGGCAGGTGTGGCCTGGCTGAGAGGTGAGTTGGGGGCTGATGGTTCCTGTAGGGAGGCCCTCTGCTGTTGTGCTGCCAGCAGGTGTGGGTGGCCCCCAGATCACAGCCCTGACGCATTTCTGAAGGTGCCACTGACGCAGATTCCTGAGGTTTTTGTCTTCCGCTGGCCAGGCGTCTGTGGCTTTGGTGTGATACGCAGTTGAATTTCACATCATGAATCTAGAAAATTAAGTTCCTCTTGGTTCCAAGTTCTCTTTCTGGCCTGTGCCACTGGATGGGACTGCCCGTGCTGATCGGCTCCCATTCCGTGGTCGGATGCACCTGCTTTCGGATCGGATGCGAGCCTCCTCTCAGGGGTGTCCCCGTAGAGTAAAGGTTTCAACTCCTCCACACTGGCCGCGGGAACGTACCTCCCGGCCTCGCGCTGTTGCGGGGGAGGCAGAGGCTGCCGAAGGGAACCTTCTGAGAAGAGCGGCCGTCTGTGCCACATGCGATGTTTGTGGGGGCCAGTGTGACTCTGTCAGGGCTCGGGTTCTGCTCACACAGAGGCCCTGCCGTCTGGCCGTGCCTCGGAGACATCGGGTCCTTCCAGACGTCGGGGCGGAGAGTTCTCCGAGGCCGTCTCCCCATGTATTGTGACGGAATGATGTTTGTGGGGAGGCCCTGCCAAGGGAGGAAGGATGTTCCATGGCGTGACGACTGTCACTTCCTGGAGGGACTCCGACCATCACCCTTGAAGCCTGAAACACACGGTCTGCTCTGTGTGCCTGGTGAGTCTGGAAACTTCCAGCCATAGAGTAGGACTGTTCTGTTGATGGAATAGAAAAATAATACATTACCTGGGTTTTCACGCTCCGTGGTCAGCCTATGTTAGGTGAGAATATGGACTTTAGGATAAAACTTGAAGGTAATAGGACGAGATGATTTTAGATAGAATGAGATATAAGGTCTCTGTTGTTGGGACTGGACAGAGTCCCGTGTCCGAGGACACGTCCGAGACTTGTCCAGGGCCGTGCAGGGGCGCGTCCCGTCCAGCCGCGCTGCCGTCACACAGACACTTGATGTGACGGTGATGCGACCTGTGTGCTTCCTTTGCTGGGCTCCGTGTGGCGTCCCGGCGGGTGTCGAGGCTCCTCTTCCCCTTGCGGCCGGGCACGTGTGTCGCGGCGTGATCGGGTCGCGTTAGCGTGCGGGGCTGGGGAGCGTCTGCGCCTGCCTCGGGGAGGCCCCCGCCCTTCACCAGGCCTCCTTGCCGCGCAGCTCTAGTGTCCAGGTCAGAGTGTTAGAGCGCTTTGCCCCCCAGGCAGTCTTCGGCTCAGATGACGTTTATGACCTTCATGATGAGCTCGGAATTCCGGGGTAGCCGGGCGCGATATTCTTGACCATGAAGGGCAACGGTCTTTTCTCGGAGAGTAAAGAGAAAACGATGTGGCGAAACGCACAGGAGAACAGCGAGCGTGTGTCCGTGCGTGTGCGTGCACGTGCCGGCACCTACTTAATTCAAGGCCGTGCGGTCGGCTGAGCGGAAGTGCTGCAATTTTCTGCTGCCGCTTTGGTGGGAAACAGGCAGCTGAAGGAGTTCCCTACGAAACTACCGAAACGACGTGGTCTGTGTTTTCTCAGGGTCCTTAGCAGGTGTCCCGCATGCGCACCTCTAGAATCCACGCGGGCCAGCCGTCCCGTACCCCCGGGAGAGCCCGCACGGCCCAGGTGATTGCCAGGGAGGTTCTCGTAGGATGAGCCTGGGTCGTGCTTCAACAGGCAACAGAAATGCTTTAGAAGCTGAGATCTTCCGGGTCAGACTCAGAGGAAGGATTAAAGACGTGATTAGGTAGCTGTCGGCAGAAGCTGCCACGCTGGGAATGTGTGCTCAGAACCAGCTGGTGTGGGGCCCGGACGTGCACAGCCACCGTGGGCAGGCTTCTAGGCCTCCTGTCCCCGCAGTGCTTGGGGACACACATGGCGGCGGTGAGAGGCCCGCGCCCAAGGACACTGGCTGAGTGTGCTTTCCCCGTTCAGTGCCTGGGCACCCTGCCCGCCTCAGTTCCGCTGTCTCATCGGGGACAGTGGCACGGGTGCGGGTTAGAACGGGTCTTACTAGTCCTCGGTGCTCCTGAATGAGGCAGTGGGAACGGAGGGCCTTGTGGGCAAGTTCTGCCGTTTCTCTAAGACGCACGTTCGAGGCTCGCCCCATGGGGATTCGGACGAGTTCTGCCGCACGTCACATGCGTGTTTCCGGTGATTGTGGCCATACGCTGTCTGCAGCGTAGAAGCAATTTCATATTCTTTCAGTCTGTGGACGTACGCTGAATTCGGAAAAGAATTGGGTCTTAGCTACTTTGACAGAGACTTTGTCATCCTTTCTATTTGCCATTTATGGTCGAGGATCCGCTGTTAGGGACACGCTCAGCTCCGTGAGCCTCACTTAAGTGAGCGGCTCCAGGCAGAACTTGCTCTGGTTGGCGTTTCTGTGCTGTGTTTCCGCTGAGTTACGGTTGCACCCAGCAGTGAGAGTGCGGCTCGGGGGAGGCCTCTGGAGCTGCTCCCCTTAGGTGAGCCTTAGCTTTTCTTCAGAAGGACGCCCCAGAGCAGGCCAGGTGCAGGGAGGTGAGGGCCATCTGCTCCGCCATTCTCACCGAGGGAACGTGGGGCCAGGGCCTTCAACCTGGCCCGACTCCCTGGTCTCCCGTCTGTGCCCCAGAGGGTGCGTGGGCACACAGGTAAGGAGCCCAGGTGCCTGGGTGCTGTTGGGGGTGTGCTGGGGACTGGTGGCCAGGCCGCAGCCTCCCTGCCCCTGCACCTGGCCGTCCCCACAGAGCCACCCCGGCTGCCCAGTGATGGGGTGGGGGTGGCACGGGAGCACGCATGCCGTGGCTGGCAAGATGCAGAGCGACAGAGGCCACAGGGTGAGTAACGCAGGAGGAGGGTCCCTGCACACAGACGCGGTAATTAATGCTGCCAGCGACGGCTTTCTTCAGCAGCGGGGTCTGAAGTAGAAAGAGCCGTGGTCCTGGGCAGCTCCCCCCACCCCATCCCTTACAGTAAATAGGGGTGGAAATTGGTATTTTCTGGCCACAGGCTAGGCGCTGGCATCTTTTTTATGCAAATGCTTTGTCTGTAATGGCCTTGCTTGGCGTGGCGTCGTGTCGGGGCTGGCTTGCGCCTGCACTAGCGCACCCCGTGTTCCCACCGTGGTGCTGGAGTGATGACCCCGGAGGTGCTGAATGAGCCCATGCCCCTGAACAAGCAGGTCTTCCGGTTAACCGGACGTCGGGCTTTAATGTGGCCGCTGGGAAGAGGTGCGCCGTGGTGCTCAGCCCGACAGTCCCTGGCGGTTTTCCTTTCCCCCGAAGCGTACAGAACTGCATTGCTTTGGTGGGGAGCCGGCCCCTCAGGTCAGTCTGGGGCAGTCGACAAAGCCCATGGCCGTTGCGGCCCTGAGTGACAAGGATGCGGCGGGCAGGTACGCACAGCGGCTCTCGGTCTTGCTGGGGGTCCGCGCGTGGCCGTGCCTCCCCACGTCAGAGACTCCTGCCCTCCCACCCGGGGTGTTTTTGCACAGGTTTGTTTGGGACGAGTTCTGCCATCTTCTTTGTCCTGGCGCGTTGGTCCTCCTCCGTGAGAAGCACCAGGCGGGCTGTGGCACAAACGGCTGTGTCTGTGCCAGGATCTGGTTCCCTGCCTGACACACTCGCTGGCACAGCCACCGTGCATGGGCACCGTGGGCACATGTGCCTGGTGCGTGTGGCCTGCGTGTGTTCACCGCTTGGCGTCCCCACGGTGTGCCGTGCTGTTGGAGGGGTTCAGTGCGAGCTCCTGTCTCGGGGCAGGCACTGTCCTCAGTGGCCTCGCGGGTCGTCCTGGGCTGAGGCTCTCCTCGCTCCCGTCCCCTCACAGAACATCCCTGTGCCCTCTCCTCCCACGGGCACTTTCCGCTGACATTCTCGCTTTCTGACGGGATTCTGTAGCTGCTTGCTGTGCCCTTTGTAAAGGGAGCGGCGTCTCTGCGGCCGGGGCAACTGTCCAGGCCCCGTCGCGGGGTCAGTGCACGCTCGTGGGTCCCATCCGACCCGCGTGACCGGCCGCGGGATTCTTGGCTGCCGAGGGTGGGGACGGTGACGGCGGCCTCCCGGTGTGTGTCTCTTGAGAAGGGAAGCTTCGCTGCGAAGCTGCCAGGGAGCGGCCACTGCCGCACAGGGTGGACCTTCGCCCGGAGTGGCCTGTCCTGCACTAGGTGCTTGTGTCCTACTGCGATTGTAGAACGTCTGCCGGTTGCTAAAAAGCCTGTTCTTCTTGTCACCGACTGAACGCCCTGTCGTGGCAGCGTTTTCTGCCTGTCCGGGACACCGGCCGTTTTAGCACAGAAGGAAGTTACTTGGCGGTGCTGTGGCCGGGCCGGACGGAAGTACCGTCTCTCCAGACGCGCAGTTAACGGGCCCCGCCCAGACGCGGCCTCAGCCGGGTTCGGGGTCCCACGGGCGTAGACGCCTCGCGCCGGGACTCGCCGGGCGTGTTTGCGGGACGTGGTCGCGCGGTTGCGCCGGGGCTGGGCGTGCGCTGGAGGTTGCAGCCGCGTCGGGGCGGAGTGTCCGCGGCCGCGGCCCCTCCCGAGGCCGAGGCCGTGGCCTTCCGCCGAGAGCGCTGCGCGCGCGGCCGGTGGACCCTCCGGAGCTCAGCCGGGTTCTCCGGGTCGCGCCCCCGAGTGGGAGCCGCGCCCCTTGCGCTCCGCCTCCTGCCACAGGTGCCCTGCCGCAGGGACAAGCGGGTCAGCGAGCCTCGGCCCGGGCTGTGCCTTCCGCTGCCTCTTTGTTAGGTGCTCACGCTGGGCTTTCGCAGCCGTCGGCGCCCGTGCTCGACTCTGACCGAGAAGACATGCGGTGATGTTTCTCTGGGCCTGTGGACTCCAGCTCTGCAGTCCTGTACTTGACCGACCGACCTGTGGGCTCCTGTCCGCAGCGATGCCCGTCACCTGCTCTAAGCTGCCCTTGCCTCTCGGAGCCGGGCCCTCCGTGGGTCAGCTGTCCTTCGGCCCAACCGTGGGACACGGCGCTCAGGCCTCCGACCCTGCCGTTGTGCTGGATTACCCGCCCCTCCCACTGGAGCTGCTGGTTTGCTTAATTCCTAGGTGGAGGTCATGGCCCCTGGTCGCGCTTCTTGTCCTTTGTTACATTTAAAGTAGCTTTTTTTTTTTTTTTTTAAGTTTTATTTACTTGAGAGAGCGAGCGAGGTCCGCTTTTGAACTGTTGAGACCTTGGGGTCCTGAGTAGGAAGCTGCCCGCCACGCCCCGCCTGGGGCGTGGGACTTTGTGCCAGTGCCCGCATCTGTGGCAACCCCAGGAGCACGTGGTACCCTCGCCGTGAAGACACCGTGGGCCGCATCTGCGTTCTGGGATGAAGCTGCCGCTGTCTGCCGTGGCCACTGGGGGTCCAGGCATGCGCACACGTGGAGGCAGGACGCTGCTCGCAGACTCAATGAGCCAACCAGCCCCGATGGCCGTTCTCTTTCCTGGGCATCCCCTGGCTGTGCCAGAGCCCGGCGCTGTGCCTTTTGTCGCCGAGACCCGGGGCCCCGTTCTCTGCCGTGTCACACGGGCGACCACACAGCAGCCCCCTGACTTGCCGGATTAGCATCCAGAGTCTGTGCGTTAGCTGCTTCGGACAGATCGTGATGTCCCCGGTCTCCGACTGAGACAGTCCATCAGGGGTCCAGGCCCAGAGCCAAAATGGATCTGCTTCTGTTAGGTCGGAATGAAAGAAACTTCGAGAAGTGAAGGGATTCTCCTCGGTTGTGCGCTGTGGCAGCGCTCTCTTCTCCCTACGTGTGCTGGTCAGCAGGCACTCCTCCCACAGCTGGAGTGGACAGGGTCGCTGAACTCTTACAAGTCACAGGCGTGGATTTAGTGGTCGAGCTTCTAGAAGGAGACTCGTGGTCATGGTGTCTGTTCTGCAGTGTCTACTCTCGCAGGACGTGGGTGCTGGAGGGGAGGAGCGTCGTCACGTGTGAGGCATGGCCACGGCTCTGGGCGAATTGTCCCCACCCTCAGGAATGAAGGCCCCGCTGTTTGTGCTTCTCGTATGCGCACCCAAGTCCAGTCGTGAGGGTACCTGATGCTCAAAGCGAAATTCTAAATGAAAGGAGAGCTTCATGCATGTTGTCATTTCCAAGATGCTTTGTCATAGATTCAGCATGACTGAGTAAATGTTTAGTTTCTAGTAATCACCAGTATTCATCACCAGGAAGAAGATTTTTAAAAATAATAGGCTGAAGTATGGGTATCGTTGTCCTAGGGGTGTTAGGGGGGGAAATTCTAGGTGGCTTTGTGTGTGTGTGTTGTGAAGAAATTGTTTTTGCTGTTATGTGGTTAAACATTAGAAATTGAAGTGATATTTAGAACCAAGAAAAATAGACCCTCTCTCCCTGCAGCCCCCTGGTTTTTGGATTTAAAAGACCAGACTGACTTTTGCTGAAATAGGAAATCTGGTGTTCCCAGTGTGTTTGGATTCCTTGCCAAAATTTAAAGACTATGATTAATAGTTTATTTCTTATTATTCTAAATGTTATTTTAAAGTAGTTAAGCCAGAGAAATAATTCCATTAATCAAAATAAGGGGAAATGAAAAAATAAATGGGGGCCTAATTCTATCTCCGGTTTAGCTGTGGATATTATGATGCAGGTAATGGAGACTCGCCGAGCCGACCCCGTCCGGTTTCCAGTCACTGTTAACAGTCTCAGCATCACACGTCGGATTTCAAAGTCCCGCTCAGGTCTTGAAGCAGCTTCTGTATTGGTAAAACCAAACAGACATCTCAAAACACGTTATCCACCTTTCTCTTAAGTCGAACGTACTATGAAAAGTTGTGAACACGACGCGTGGTTTGTCTAAAGTGACACGCAGTCCTGAGAGCCGCCCCTCCCCCATGGTGCGGTGAGTGGAGGTCGCGGTCAGGAAGGTGCTGCGTGTGACCTCATTAGGCCTAGAGCACCACACCACGTGTGTCAGACGCTGGTTGCATCCCCCTCCCTCTGAAGGCCAACAGGTTCGCGTGTGTCCTGGGAGGGTGTTTATGTCATCACCCCCCTCCCCCACAGGAGTACACGTACATCCCCTTACTTTATAAAGACAAAAGGAAGAAAAAGTAGACCTCGTGAAGTTCCAGAAGTCAGTATCCATCCCTAGAACATTGAAGTGCATTAAGGAAGATGATTATTTTCTTTAGCGTTCTGTTACTGAGAAGACCACAATTCACAGAGCACCAGAAAACCCACAAATTTTCTAAAAACATGTTTCTCATTGTCTGAGTATTCTGTCTCATAGTGGGGAGAAAGCAGCCTGTGTGCACTCAGAGTCCTAGGTGTGCACGTGTGTATTTCTGTGACTCCTTTCTTCCGAGGCTGCATTTCCCATGTGCCAATTTCTCAGATGAATTTCTTTCATTTCCTAAAAAGCCTGTAGGTCGCTGTATTGAGGAATAAAACGTTGATGACTCCCTTAAAGAAGGAGATGCTGTTTGAACATATTGCTTCAATTTCAAAGCAAAAATAGGCATTTCTGTGTCTCGATTTATGGACTAAACTTAACCTGGTGGTTAGGGTTACCAGATTTTGCAGTCCTTCTGAATCATTTTTAAAACTTCCTGAGCTTTGCAATTCAAAACTTCTGTCCTTCATGGAGGGAGGCGCATCCTCTTGTTACCTCTCTAATCTGCCCTATGCAAGTCTGTGTATTCTGGCCCCAAGGAAGCGAGGTGCGGGCAGTGGTCAGGGGCGCCGTCGCGTGTGCAGGGTGGACACCGCTCAGAATCGCCGGCGAGTTCGCTTGCTACATACAGTCACTCTGGGGAGACTTCCAGACCATTCACCTAACCACTGACGGTAACTCATCTTTCTCTTGGCAAACACAAAGGCCATTTTCCTTTCTTGAATGTATCTAGAAGCAGTTTGGAAAGTGCCCTGTTGATGAATCTCCGTGGCGTGAGGTCGCCGTGCAAAAATGTAAAACCTCGCTCTCCGCTCGCTGCGGGGAATGCGCCGTCTAGCCGAGGACGTGGAGTTACTGTTACGCGCTGGATAAACTCCTTCCTGTGCCACTGTGCCCGCCCCAGCCCCCGCAGAACTTTTGTCTGGTATCTTCCCGGGCCTCCTTCAGTGTTGACTGATGGACGTCATGAATGTGGGGCTGGTTTTAAGTAGGAGCTTTCAGAAACTTGACGAAAGAGAAGCACTTAATGCACGGTGTCAGCCAGCCCCTCCCCGCAGGGTTTCTGGGGTTCCCGGAGGCACAGCTGGAAACCGGGGAGAATTGCGCGAGTGCTGTGGCGTACGTGTGCGAGTTAATTTCAAGTGATCGGTCTCTCTTCGTCAGGACTTTAGCTGAAGGTTAATGCAGTTAAGTAAGATTAATCTCGCCCTGTTGTTTCTGTCCTCAGATGGTAACTCCATTGTTCAAACAGCGATGCTTCGAATGTCACTGGAGAGCCTTCTCTGCAAGCCGCAGGCTCACATGTATTCCCATTTTTATCTCGCGGTGCACTTGACTTTAGCGAACCCCTTCTGTTTTCCCGACGTGGTGATTATATATGGAAATCGGTGGAAGCACTCGCTTCCGACGGACCGATGTGAGAGCAGTCCTTTTTTGACTGTCTGTATGGCCCCCAAATTCAGCCTTCTTGTGGAACCATCACTCACCTGTAAATCCGCATAGTGCTACAAATTCTCCTTTTTTTGGGAATCCTCCCCCAATTCCATCTTGCTACCTTTTAACCTCCAGGGCTGGTCTGGACACTTGTTTGCCTTCTTGTATGTGGAACAGAGAAGGCAAACCATCCTCTCTGAATCCTTGCAAATGACTGTCTAAAGCTGCCCCCGCAGACCAGGAAGGCCCACTTAAAATCTCTCCTGCTCGAGCAGAGTGAGTTCCCGCAGCAGTCAGGGGTCTCCGCCCACCTGACGGGGTTGAGACGGGGTTGCTGCCTGAAGGTCGCGGTGCTCGTGGGTGTTGATAAGGAAGTTAATAGGAAGATGCACTTAGACACCAAAAGGCAGAAATGAGCTTCTCTGTTGTCTGCTTTTTCTCATCTAGGGGAGAGACCGTTCTAACCCCAATCCCGTCCAGACAGTGCCTCTCAGAAAGGGAACCTAGAGACTCGTTGCCGGCGTACCCTGGTTCCCCGTGACAGCCGTTCGCAGACCCCCATGGACGTCCCGGCAGTGACCCCGACCCCCTGTGGAGGAGAAGCTGCAGGAGCCTCGACCGGACGGCCCGACCCTGGCCCGACCCTGGCGCAGCCGTGCTGGAGCGCAGGCCGGAGGGAGATGCTTCTGCGCCTTGGGAAATGGTTCGGAGCACACGAAGATGGTCTCCTCCAGGATTGCGTGTACATACTCTGTGCAGCTCTGGGCTCGTCGACCGCCGTCCCCTATTTTCTTACCATAAACAGTGCTGTTGGCAGGTACGCTCCGAGCACAGGCCTCTGTGTTGCTGGAGACACGTTTGAGACACTGGAGAGAGATTCTTGCGCGTGTCGGAGAGACTGAAGAGCCGGGCGCCGGCGGGAGCTGCCGATGCTCAGAGGACGGTCGGGTAATGTCAGGACACGTGGTGGGGTGGCGGCGGCTGGCGGAGTGTTAGTGCCACAGCCCGTCTGTGTCGTAGGGGGTGTTTAAAGTCGTCCACAAGAGAGAGGAAGGAGGGAGTGCTGGGCACTGCGGAAAGCAGGCTCGGTGGCGCGGGGCCACGGCGTGGTCCTAACTGGTGGCCTTCGGAGGCCGTGGGTGTTTCCCGTTTGCTCTTTCCGTCCTTCCCGTCCTTTGTGCTCAGCGAGCCTGCAGGGGACACACACCCATGGGAGTGCGTATATTTGCTTCGGAAAAGAGCTAGTTGAACACTAAGACAAGCAGGCTTCTTTGTTTATTCTCAGGACCTTTTTGTAACAGGGCTACACTCTGCGGACTGCTCCCCAAGGAAGACTGCCCGTAAATTCTCTAGCCACTGAAACTCCCTGCCCCGGTCTAGACCCGTTTCAGTGATGGCCGGAGCACCCCTGAGCAGATCCGGGGGCCCTGGTGCTCTGGAAAACTGTGCTCCCCCCCCCCCATCTGTCCCTCCCACCAGCCCAGCTAGTAGGTGTCTTTTCTTCTCGGGCCCGGGGACCTCCATGGGATGAGTCCCTTCATTCCCGGAGCGTGGAGGTCCCCTGGCCCCTGGGTGGGGACAGCTTCATATACCTCTTCCTCAGTCCCGCAAATGCAAGTTTTTGTGGTGGGGGGGTTAAGGCCCGTAACAAAGGATCTTAAACCGTGCAGTGTACACAGCTAAAATTGTATTCCACAGATATAAATGTTTCCTTTTCCTGTTACCGTGGCACTGTGTGCGATGGTAATGTTTCTGAGAGTTTCAGATTTTTGCACATATGATTTTATGCATTATCAAAAGTTACTGCTGCCTTGAATGACAATGTTCTGTGAAATTTTTTGCAAAAGCTTTACTAGGTTTTTTTTAATTGTGACATTTTGTAAAGGCAGGAAATGGATTAAAAACGAGCATGCTAAATATATTTTTCAAAAAAGCAATAATTTTACATGTACAGAAATTATCCTAACCTTTAATACTGGTGAGAGCAACAGTTTACTTAATACAGTAATGGATCAGTGCAGTTTTTTGTAGAAAATGGGCTTCTGATACAAAGATCTGTTTAAACTCGTGCGCACGCACAGACACAAACCCTGAAGTGTGGTTTTCCTGTTCTAATGATTTGTTGAATTATTATTATATTATTATTATTGTTGATGTTGTTAATTAGTTAATGTTTGGTTCTGGATTCTACTTGTTACTGAATTTAAATTACTTGAGGTTCCGGTTACTTTGCAACACTTGGAAACAGTGGGATGTAACTCGGTAGCTCCTCTTTACGTGTGGATGCACACATGCATATGCGTGTGCATGCGATGTTTTCACCCGCTTCTCCTGATCCTCTTACACCAGGTTTGTACCAGAGCGATCTGTTGTGTTGGTGTAATTAGGAACCGATTGTATCGAGCAGCTGTGATCGACTGTTTCTGTATTTTGAGCAAAGTTGCAGAGACACATTCCTCTGTTAGAAATCAGAATGCCTTTCTGTTGACTTCTGTTTGATCATTTCAGTAGTTTCCCCACAGTGATAAGTTCAGGCTTTCATTTTCTCTGCTGGAAGTGAACAGTGACAGGTCAGGGCGCACAGGGGCTCCTGACCCTGTCCTGTCTTTCTCTGTGTTCTAGCGATTAAAAGCAGTTCTGTCCCCAAAGTGACACGGAGCTGTACTGTCCATTCTTCCTGTTTCGGAAGCGCCCCCGACCCCCGACCCCAGAGCCCCGCTCGCGGCCGGAATGGCCTGGTGGCGAGACGGGTGCGCACCAGGTCTCACGGGCCGAGCGCGCAGCCCGAGTCCGCTTGCGGGAGTGCGTGCCGGGCCCAGTGCAGAAGGCGGCGTCTGTGGCTCGGAGCAGGGGAGGACACCGCCCTCCAAGCCACGCCGTCTGGGGCCGGACTGTGGCTTCCTTCTCCCACTGGTCATCAGTATGGCTGGGTCTGTTCATGCGTTGTTGTCTGTTTGACCATAGTATTTAATATGATTTGTGTTTTCTTATTTATTTAGCCAATATGTTTTAATTTGCTTTTTTTCGAACCATAATTTCCACGTGATCTCTCCTGTACGTCGTCTTCTGACTGTTACAGACTCTTTCTACTACCTCTACCGACCTGCTGTTTCCTTGTTTCCTAACAGGATTTTTACAGTGTTGGCGTCTGATGTAACTTAGACAATAAAGGGTTTGGTTGTCTACACCGCAGCTTCTCCGTGTGTCTCCCCACCCTGCCGGTGCCCTCGCTGCTCCGGAGCGGCTGTCGGTCTGGCTGTCCTCGCCCCCCTCCTCCACGCTCACGTCTTTCCTCATTGTCCCAGTCCAGTCACACAGAATGGCGATGAGCTGAGGTCACTCACTCATACTCCTTAACTCGAAGGACGCAGCGTCCGTTCTCCGCAGCGTCCGCCGCCGGCCCCTTCCAGGACGCAGCCCGCCCCGGCCGCCCGGCCGCCTGCTCCGGAGGGTCCCTCGGCCTCTCCGGCCTCTCCGACGGCTCTGTCTCCCGCCGGTCCGGACGCAGCACAGGCTGCAGGGCTCGGGGATTTCGCCTTTCTAGTTTCGAAAAGTATGAAATACTCGGAGCGGTTCCTCTGATACTCATTTATTTTCGAAATCAAGAAAGACACCGGTTTCCCGAGAAGTGCACCGGGAAGCTGTTCGTGGTAGTCCCGACCCGCGGCCTTGGCGCTGGGTGAGGGCCGTGGCTCTTGCCCTCCGTGTCTGGAGCCGCGTTCAGACATTGCCGCTCTGTCTCAGGTCACGTAATGTTCCGGAAACGTCCGGAACAAGGGCCCGCGCACAGCAGTTGGTACGCGAGCCCCGCTTTCGGACGGGCGCGGTCTCGAGCGCGGGGCGGACGGGGAGCCGCTCGCCGGCTGGGAGCGCGACAGCCAGAGCGCTCGGAGCCTGCAGGACGGGTGTCGCCTGGATCCCGGAGCGACGACCCGTGTCAGTCTGTGCCCCAGAGACACTGCACCTCCAGGATTCTCGTGCCAGATGCCCTTTACCGGCCCCTGCTTTAAAGCCAACACGCTCACCCCCGAGCCCCGAGGGGTGTCAGTGGCGCCGAGCGAACGCCGGGTCTGTCTCTTGTCGCTGAGTTCCGGGTGCGGAGCCTTCTGTCCACAAGTGAGAGGGAACCAGGGCCAGGGCTCCCAGAGGTGGTTTCGGTGCAGGCCGGGCCCTCGCACGCCCGTGGGACGGGACCGAGGGGGTTCATTCTTCATCCACTGCGCTAATTACACTCCGAGGCAGTAAAATGCAAAAGACCATAGAGTTTGTACTTCTTTTTTTTTAAATACAGTTTATAACATTATATTTTGTACTCTTTATATTAGAATTTGTAACTAGATGGATGTATTTAACTCTATTTCTGAAAAAAATAATTCAATGTTTCAGTTATGTGAAAAAATATTTAGATAAAACATACTCATTCTATTGGACTTTGAAATCAATAAAAAGATCTTGGAGTTGCTGAGACTCGTTCAGACCTTTTTCGCCGGTCCCAGGAGGTGCCTAACCTTCGTCTCAATCTGCGGTTTTCTGTTTTCGCTGGCAGAACACAAAGCCCAGTGTAGATAGAGTTCTTTCTATAAGCCGAAGGGTTTTAGCGTGACTCACAAGATAACGCATCTAAAACCATGTCAGGATGGCCAGAGTGTTTTCTTTTTGTTTTTTTAAATTTTTTGCAGACTCCAGGGCATACACACTGTTTCTTTGTTTTGGAAGGTGACCATACAGTTCTCGTTTTCTCCCACAACGCATCTCTTTCTTCCCGCACCAAACGCACGCACCATTCCTACTCTCACCGCCCGAGCCACAGCGTGCACGGGACGGACACAGGGCGAGCCCGAGTCCGATGAAATGACAGGATCAAGAATGTGGGGTTCCAAGGCACTCAGGGAACTTCAATTTAAACAGCTGAGAAGTGTTTTGAAGTGAGAAGGTATAACTGTGTCTCCACTGGCAGTAAAGAGAGGTGGGAACTGACAGTCCGTGCTAGCACCCAGCAGAAATCCTGGCCCAGACCTCCTTGCGCCCCCTGATGCAGGGACTTCCTTCCACAGGACACGGGCATGGGAGCTCCTAACTTCATGTCCGGACAGACACCTCCCCCGGCCCTGGGCTTTCTCCAGGTGGCCGCAGTCCTTTCTCCAGGAAGGTGCTTTCCTTTGTCTCCCTGCTGGTCACCAGATGGCAGACAGCCATGGGCTGGGGCCTCCTTGGCCACTGGGAGAAGATGGCAGAAGATGGCCACTGACTGTTTCCTGTGCTCTAATCTGCCACGTAGCACCTTGGAGGCAGGGACTGGGCGTGGCCATGCTTCACACACACGTGCACGCACACCCCCACCACACGGAACACACACGCTTGAGAAACAAATCCCGCCGTCTGTGACGGCACCTTCTTGCCCTGCGTCTGATTTCTTGCTGTTTGAAAACAACGTGCATCTCTCATCTGGGCTGCTCGTGTTCCCCGTCTGAACTTTGAAAAGGTGAGTTCTCATTCAAGAGATTAGCAGAATAATTGAAGGAAAATGGGATGTGCTCGGGTCTCGGCCTGTGTGACGAGTTCTTGGAGAGTCCCTGCCCGTGGACACACGAGGCTGTGGCAGGGCTTCGTGGCTGGGGAAGGGCCACGGGGACCTGGCAGCAGGGAACATCAGGTGGCACACCCTCTGGGTTCCTCTGAGGGAAGAGGAAAGAGTGAAATGAAGATCGTAATGAGAACGCCGTCTTTTTTCCCTTTTTCCAACGGAAGAAGCTAGTATGGGGAGTCTCTTCCCAAGGCCTCTCCTGATGGGAGGCCGGGTCTCTGCAGGGGGGTCTCAGACTGATCCCCAAGCGCGTGGCCAACATTCTGAGTTTCAGAGGGGACGAGGAATCTCGCCTTTCTCTGGACCCGGATTTGTCAGGGGAGGATCCGTGTTCAGGGCGGGAGAAACGTTGTCCCCCCCGACCTGGGGCTTCACTGTGTCTCCTGATGGGCTCATTTCAGTTCGGGAAATGACTTTTTAAAGCGCGGTGAACTAGAACATGTGCAGGACAGGGGACAAGGAATCGAAAGCAGAGGGGGCGTCTTTTAAAGAAGAAAACCTTCACGCAGCTCAGGTGAGTGGTTGTGAGGTCTTGGAGAGGTACCAGGAGAAGGAGCAAGTGAAGACCTATAGGTACTTTGCACCTCGGAGCCGTTCTCAGCGGCGGGAGTCACAGCGAAGCAAATTGGAACCAGAAGAGCGTGCCCGTCTCATCCAAAGATTTCAGACTGCTTTAAAATTGTAGAAATGGTACGGGACGTTTCTGACTTTATAAATCCATCCCCCAAGTCTGGGGCTCCTGCCACGGCAAAGCGCAGCCCCAGGTGTTGTTTTATGTATTATGGTTGTTTTCTCTTGGAATATTTCAAGACATTCCCAGACATCCTGATACTTGCGCTATAAATACTTGATCTCTGAGTGATGTGTTTTCAAAAAACGAAAACAGGAATGTTGTGTTCCTTGCACTCCGTGATGCCTCCGTGGGATTTCTTCTTCAATCGATCCCCTCCACCCCCGCACTTGGTTTCCCGCCCTGGCGACCCTGGTCTTCCTGGCCAGCATCCCGCTCCTGCATGCGTCTCTTACCCTGGACCCACTGAGGGTTGGGACACAGGCCTCCTGCCTGGGCAGTGAAGGTGAGCGTCGTGCCCTGGGAGCCTCAGTCACCCTGGGCTCAGCCGGAAATTGGGAACCGGGACTTCACAGGCTCCCTTTCTCCTCTCAGGCCTTCCTCCTACAAATCCGTCTCAGTAAATGGCATACCCACCTGCCCGCTGGTCACCGTGCCAAAAATAAGTGGGTTGTCCTGACTTTTCTCTCTCTCCGTCACACACCTGTCGAATCCACAAACCGTCTCCCCCGCACTATCCTCTGAGCCCTGGGGACGATGACCTTGGTCTTTCTGCCTTGGATCACCTCCCCTCCAATTTATTCTCCCTTTGTGGCCACCATAGGAATCTTCTGGAATGCGTGTTAGATCTTTCTACTCTCCTGATTGAATTCACCAGTAATTTTCTATATCCTTGAGAAAGAGGCTGAATTCCTTTGTGTGCCATCATGCAAAGCCTCCTGTAATACCAAGTGACTAGCATTTCCTGAAGGTGCCCAGCTCTTGCGTACATTCTTTGCGGTCTTTCCTCCAAGACCTCCTCCCACCCCTAAGGAAGCCTGTGCTGGGCCCATCCTCTCTTCCTGTACCTCCCGTCCCATCCCCCGGGGGGGCACCTGCTTCTCCTCCGGGTCCCCTGCAGCATGCTGGGATCCCCTCACTGCAAGTAGTGTGACGTTTGGGAGTTAGTAGGTCCCCTCCGCCTCTCCCCATGAGCCGAGTTGCTGGCAGGCAGGGAGGTTGGGCTGCCTTAAGGCCAGGTCCCCTGGTGGAGCCCCAGTGTTTGGTTCTTCAGCCCGTACCCAACAGGGCGTGCCTCAGTTCCCACAGCTGTGCAGGATGACCCGTCTCAGTCCCAGTCCCGTCTCCCTCCTACTCTTACCGTGCCAAAGGCTGCATTCTCTAGCCTTTCATGTGATTCATAAACACGAGCTAGAATTACTTCCAAGCAATTTGCATAGCAGTGTTTTTCCAGTTCTATAAAATTGTCATTAAGTAACATGGTCTCTATGTACCAGCTTTTTAAAAAAAACTGGTATTGCCCTTGTGAATCAGGAAATTTCCACTGCTTATTTGACACACTGAAAAGTGGGTCGTTTTCCCGCGCTCGCAAAGTTTTTTGACCAGCGAAAGATAGCTGGATTCCTTGTAGCCACAAAAGTTAACACCAGTAAGAGCGAGCTGATCACACTCTTAATGAAACAATGTATTCTATTAGTAGTATTCGTAAATGATAATTAAGGAAGAGCTGATTGTGCTCTCTGTAGACAGAAACCACTCCACGAACACCCAGGGAACTGTCTCGGGGCTTCGATCTGCGTTTTAGGGCCGCCGGCCGCCCTCCGGTCCACGGCTGCGGGGCAGTCCGTCATCAGGCCCTTCACAGGGCTGCTCAAGGCAGAAGGTTAACTAATTCCTGCACATTTCACATGGAAGTGAGCTAGCTCTTGCAAGGGCTTGTAAGTTAACCAAACCACTCTGGATGGTTCCTGGTCGTTCAGCAACAGTGGCAGACTCTGGAAAAAGGCTTTTTTGTTCGTTATCAAGGACAGGAAAGGCTGGGCCGTCCCAGGGGAGACTGGGTGCAGCTCCTGGGGGTCTCTGTGCACATGGCTGTGGAGCGTCAGGTGTGGCTGTTTTCTGGATGTGCTTCTGCTTGGGGGTGGGCTGTGGAGACAGCAGCGGCTGTGGGGCGAGATGGGCCGTACAAGCTGACACGGGCTATCCGAGGGGCCGAGGGGCGAGGGTGCCCCAGCGACCTTGGGGGCTGTGTTCATGCCCTCGGAGGCTTTGAGTGCCGGCCGTCCAGGGATCCTGTAGGAGATGGCCCTGCTCCGTGGCTCCAGCACCAGGACATAGGTGAGCAATCACCCAGCTTTGAGAGCGTGGGCATGGGCATGCGGGGGGAAGGGCAGGCAGCTCAGAACCCCCACCGCTTCCTGCTAAGTTCCCAAAGAATAAAACTGGTGCCTGTCCCACGGTGGGCTTTGTAGCCTGCAGTCCAGTAGATTCCTGGGATTTACGAACACACAGGCGGGTGGATCATCACGGAAAGCGCTTCTCCGCATCTGTCTGATGCAACGTGGCGGCCACCTTGCGCGGCCTGGCCCGTCTTTGTGCCGGAAGGCTCGCGCCCATCGCCTGCCAGCCCTGCTCGCTGACACCCACCCCCCGGATCCCCACATGTTTTCAGCTTTGCTGAAGCTCTGTTAGGTCTTCACGGAAGCTCGGTGCCGGCTGGCGTGTTCCTGAACCGTGTCACACCTCATCCGCGTCACCACCCTCCGGTTGGGGACGATCCCTATAGGAAGAAAGCAAACATTTATTCAAGGACGTTGTGAAAAGCCGAGTCCCTGTTATGAGGCTACATTAAGGTTTGGGTTAGGGAGTTGCCTTAAGTTAATTTAAAATCAGACTCTTAAAGAACTTGAAGGTGGAAAAACCTGTTAGTTCCTGTGTTGTCCAGAGTTCTTGTTTATCCTGCTGGAGAGCAGTCTGGAGGGGTTGCGGACCGCCAGCCGTGGGGTCTGCCGTTTTACTGGGTTTTGTGATCTTAGGCAGTAAGTGTTGGTCTTTCTGGCTTCGTGCTTCGGGGGTCTTTGTCATTTCTACTGCCTTTTACCCTGCCTCTCCCCCTCAGATTTGCGTTCCTCACTCTTCTCGGTTTATTTTAACTTCCCCCGAGTGATCTCGGGGTGTCCTGAGGCCATCGGCAACACAGTGTTCCTGTGTTCTCCAGTTAAAGCTTCTGGGCGGATCTGATCTCTGACGACATCCGAAGCCCCATGCAAGTCCCCGGACTGTCACTCTGAAGTACCAGACGTCCCCGCAAACACGCAGCCTCCCCGCGGACCGCCCCGGAAGCTCTCATCCACGTGGTTCGCGGGGGTTTCTTATCCAGCTCGGCCATGCTTTGCTCTCCTTTGCATCCTGCAGGCAGAATGCAGCTCTGGGGCCGAACCCTGGAGTCTGAATTGATGTGGTCACAGAGCAAGTGCTGGAAACACCCCAGCCCTTCCCCAGCGGCCACTGTCCTGCCTCCATCCTCTCCCTGGTGCTTCTGCAGAATCAAGTCGCCCTGAAGTTGCCCTCTCCCACCACTAGATGGTGGATGGTGGTCAGGCATGAATGTAAAATAACCCCGATTTCAGAGTCATCCCTTCTTCACCGTTGTTTGCAGCAAACGTGTACGGAGGGCCCTGTGCCGGAGTGCGGGCGGGCTGCCGGCCGGGCAGCTCCGACGTGAAGGGGGGTGAAGGGGCTTGGGCTGCACGGTCCTTGGCCGGGAGCAGGATGGTGTTCCTTCCTGTCTTCTTCTGACACGAGCGCCTGCTGCATGTCTTGCTTGGGTCTAGGCTCCCGGGATGCCGGGGCACATCAGAGGCTGAGCTCCTGTCCCTTAAGGGCTTTTACGTTCTTCTGGGGATACACGGTCGCCAAAGGCATGCATACCCCAGAGGGAGAGGACAGCAACGAGCAGAGAAAGGCCAGGAATCGGGAGGAAGAGAACAGAGGAGGGCTGTCAGGGCCTCAGTTTCCCCCAGTCTGGGAGGATGACGTCCATGAGAAGACATCAGATGGCCCCGCAAAGGGGGTCAAGGCTGAGGGAGAGAAGGACCAAGGGCTGGAGGGGCAGCCACTTTGGGTGCAGAGCTCAGGAGGGTGGAGAAGCTCAGTCCCGCTGGTGGGGGAAGCAGGCAAAGGCCCCAAGTACAGTCACAGTTGGGGTGAGGCCTTCTGACCCAGGGGCGGTGCGGGGGGAATGGCAGGAGGCGGAAGCAGCGGCCCTCACTTCCCTGGAGTTGGCCTCCTGAGGACCGGCTCTGCCAACGTCTCTCGGTGCCTTATGAAGGGGGATGTGAGGACCTGCGGCGGCCAGGTGAGGGCACCTTTGACCGAATGCAGAGTTGACACAGGTGGCAGGGGCCGCGCCTGTCTTCATGAGTTGTCTTCAAGGTGGAAGGTGAGAATCAACCATGGAGGACAAGTGATCACAAAGAGGAGCAGGCACCAGTCTGGGGGCTTGGGGCCTCAAGTCATCGGCTCTTCTTGCCAGGCAAGGGTGGTGACGCTCCCTCCGCCAGCTCTCTGCGCTCGGCTCTGCGGACACCCAGGATCCTGGCCGGGGCAGCCTGCTGTAACCCAACACAAATCCTCTATTTTCCGTATCCTAGTCAGTAAACATGCAACATCTTCTATACCCTGGGAAGTATGTTAGCTGTTTGTGGTGGATAAAACATTATCCTTGACAAAATATTTGTGCTTCTAGAAACTTCTTTCCTTAGATCTTTCTCAGCATGTGTCCTTACTTCAGTCAGTTCCTGGCCTGATGCCCCTTTCAGAGGCACTCCCACAAGAGAGAGGTCCTGGTGGTAACCCCATCATCACCATCACCACCATCAGCACCTCCGTCATCATCATCTCCATCCTCGTCATCACCGTCACCACCGTCCTCATTATCTTCACCATCATTATCACCACTATCACCCCTACCACCATCAATATCCACTACCGCCATCACCACCATCCTCATCATCACCACCACCACCATCGTCATTGCCATCACTGCCATCACCATCATCATCACCACCATCACCACTGACCCTACCATCACCACCACTATTACCACCACTATCTCCATCACCACCATCACCATTATCACGGTCACTGTCACCACTGTCATGACCATTGCCCCATCATCATCATCACCAACATCACCACCATCATCATCACCATCACCACCACCATCACTGTCACCGTCACATCACTGTCATCATTGCCATCACTGCTATCACCACCATCGTCACTATCACATTCATCATCACCACCATCACCATCATCATCACTATTACCATCACCACTATCTATCATCACCATTGCCCTATTATCATCACCATCCTCATCAGCACCACCACCATTATCATCATCACATCTACCACCACCACCATCACCACCACCACCACCATTGCCATCATCACCAGCAACACCATCACCATATCACCATCGTCACCACTATCTCCATCATCACCATGACCACCATCATTCTCATCACTGCCATCATCCTCCTATGTAAAAGAGTGTCCTAAAAGAAAATAAAATACCTGGAATATTAGAACTCAGATTTAGGGAGGAGGTAAGATTGAAAAGAAAGATTTGTGTGTGACAACTCGTGGCTGAAGCCAGGAAAATGTGTGAGCTCGCTAAGGAAAAAGACAAAAATAAAAAAAGTGGTCAAAGTATCATTAGGTGTCAATTCTCCTACAGGAGTGAAGGAATGCAGCCAGCAACCGGTCCCGACAGAGCTGCCAGGTAGGGGAGCATTACCTGCCGAAGTGAGACCTGGGCAAACATTAACTCCCATGACGCCCTGGTGCTTTCAAGGAGACCCATCTGCATTGATGTGAGGTGAGATTCTGCGGGCCAGTGGGGACCAAGCCCTTAGGTGGAGCGCACCTACTGCAGCCCAGATGTGGTAGAATATCCTCCACGCAACTGCCTTTGTGCCTCCTTGCAGTGCCTGGACATCAGGCCCTTGGCGGGACGTCTGTGAGCTTGTAATGAACCAAAGTAAGGAACCCCTTCTGCAATGTTTGCTGGAAACTTAGAATTTAAACCTGTGCTGTTAAAGGGATGCATTTAGAAGCCACTTAAATCAGTTCTGTGATTTGTAAATGGTCTCTTGGCAGTGTGTTGCCATCGGAGATTTCCAGATTCTTTTCTCAGAGTATGTACTACTCTAGGAAATGACCTAGAAGCATCTGTTACAGTGTAAGATTGCAGGGGGCATATGACCTCATTGCAGGAACCAGAGGCGAACCTGGGAGATACTGTTGCAGACTGCTGCAGTCAAGTGAATATTGCAATAAAATGAGTCCCATTAACTTTCTGGTTTCCCAGTACTTATAAAAGTTACTTTTACAGTATACTAGTCTATGAAGTGTCCAATAGCATCATGTCTAAAAAATAGTATATATACCTTAATTAAAAGTACTTTATTACTAAAAAATGCTAACCGTCATCCTCGCTTTCCATGGGTCATACCACTGATTACACATATAATGGTATGAATGGGGCGCCTGGGTGGCTCAGTGGGTTGAGCCTCTGCCTTCGGCTCAGGTCATGATCTCAGGGTCCTAGGATCGAGCCCCGCATCGGGCTCTCTGCTCTGCGGGGAGCCTGGTTCCTCCTCTCTCTCTGCCTGCCTCTCTGCCTACTCGTGATCTCTCTCTGTCAAATAAATAAATAAATAAATAAATAAGAAAACATTCAAAATATTGCAAGAATTACCAAACTGTGACACAGAGACACGAAGTGAGCAAGCGCTCTTAGAAGATGAGGGCCAGTAGACTTGCTCAGTGCACAGTTGCCGCAAACCTTCAATTTGTTGAAAAATACACTATCTGTCAAGCGCAATAAAGCAAAGGACAATGTATCTTGTACTGCGATGATTTTATATTGTCACTGAAAGATTTTACTGAAATAATTGCAAGGCAAATAGGTAAGTGATTGTAATATAAAATGGCTGGCATCGATAAACTTGTTTATTATTTGGGGATAAATTATAGGTTATAGGACCATGAGCTGGTATGTCGGGAAAAGCTTCTGGAGGGCAGGGCTGTGTGTGTCTGATAAGTCACAGCAGATGGGCTCTCTGATGAAGGTTGGGAGGAGTAGGGAGGGGTGGGAGGGAAGGAGGGAAAATGAAATTGTAGTGTCTCGAAGATACTTGAAATGTGCTTACATGCCCTACACCAGATCGATTCCATCTGGAGATGCGGAAACACCTTGCTGACCAGAGCACTGTCGGTGATCTCAGTGGGGTTGGGAAAATTGAGGAAGTACCAGGAAATGGATTAATGATGCTCCAGGTTTTCAAAAATAATGAGGAAGGAGATCCACACAGACACACACTTGAGTAGCCTTCTGGAAGCGTAATTAAAGAAATGGCCTGCGAGCCCCTGGGACAGGAGGCGGTTCACAAGGAACGACGTCACAGCCCCTCTGTATCTCCACCTCGCCGCTAGAGCTGCCATATGATCGGGATTCTGGACATGGCTGATGAGTAAATAAAACTGTTGAAACAAGCATCGTGAGTCTAACTGCTTTTCCCCCTTTTAAAACTTAAAAAATTAATCAAGGGAGAATGGCGAGGAATTATGTATCGGGACGGCAGGAAGGCATCTGGCCCATATGAGCTGGACGTTAGGAGGACTGAGACCTCTTCGTGTGTTACATATTTGTTCATACAGAATACGTTTTTGTTTGTTTTTAACGATTTTATTTTTTTAAAGCAATCTCTGTACCCAACGTGGGGCTTGAACCCACCACCCCAGAGTCAAGAGTCTCATGCTCTACTCACTGAGCCAGCCAGGCGCCCCCAAAAGGTATTTCAGGAACACCTCTGCAAACACACTTTCGAAACGGGGCCCCTGATTCAGCGGAGGAGGAACCCTTCCCTGAAGGCGTGTCGAAGCTGAGCCCGGAAGCGTACATCGGGCCCGGGAAGAGCAATCCAGAGGGAGGGAAATGAAAGGCTGTGTGTGCAGGGACAGAACGGGGAGGTAGAGTCAGACATGGAGATGCCAGAAACGTGGGATGCGCGGGTGGTCGTTAAGGCCAGGACTGCTGGTCTTCACGCTGAGTGAAAACACGAGACACCGATGCGGTTTGTTTTAACAGCAGATTAAGGCATCATCTGCATGACATTTTGCAAAAGCTCATCATGCTGCTTGCTGGGTGGAGAGAGGGTCGGAAGGAGCAGAACCCTGAGTAGGGGGGAGGGGCAAGACACGTTAGCCTAAGAGGAGACCGTGAAGGAGCAGGAGGCAGCCAGTGTGGCCATGCGTTCGGGAGGCAGATATGGCAAGATTCTGTAACGGACGGGACGAGATGGGGACCTGGCTGAGGGACGTGCGAGGCTGACTCCTCAAAGGGCCACTCTCTGAGCAGGGGAGTCCCCGGAGGAGGAAGCTGCAGGGCGCCCTTTAGCCGGGGTGTGCAGGGGTGGTGGACAGTGACACCGGGCTCTCGTGGGCTCTGCGTTCTTATGTAAGGACGTGGAAGTCAGATTTTTGGGCAACAAATGTTAAGAGAAATGCCAAAGATCCCAACGGCAAACACCTTGAGGACAAGCACCTTGCTCCTGGACCAGGCTGGTTCACTCCTGCCTGCGGGTTCCAGCCCACGGATGTCACTATGCCGATATGCCATTTTCCCTGGGATTCTAGGATGGGCTGGGAGGCTCTGCCCGTGTCCGGGGCCTTACAGATGCCGGGGCAGTGAGACTCAGGGAGGGGGGAGGAGTGCCCCATTGTCTGTACCCCCACCCGGAAGCAGACACGTGTTCACCTGCAGTTAGTGCTCAGGTCCCCCTCTATCCACAGATAAGCTCTCCCCTGTGCCTCCACAGGGAGGGAGATGGCATGCCATAGAAGGCGATGTTGTCCGGAAACATTGGATGATGTCTGTGATTCCTTTGAGATAGTGTGTCCTTCCTTGTGAGGCATTCACCGATACACACTCTAGATAAGTAAAAAGTCAGGGGTCCTCTCCAATACCCACCACAGATTGCATGAAACAGTGGGTGTGGTGCAAAAACAATGAATACTGTTACGCTGAAAATAGATTTAAAAAAAAAAAAGTCAGGGGTAAAGCAGTTTAGGTAAAGCAATGGATACAACCCTTCTGCTCTCTGTATTGGAGGGTACGTGCCCGTTACATGATGTCCTAAGTTGCTTGGTGTTTGTTTCTCTGCATGAAAAAGGTTTGGTGCCATGTTTGTGGCAGGAACACTGCCTGGCGTGAGGGTCGGGAGGAAGCCAGGCTAATTCTTCCAGGGGTGCTCAGGGTGTTGGCTAACATGCATGAGAACATAGGCAGGTTGTACGGAGTGACACAGGGACGTGTATCTGCACAACCAGTGTATAAGGCAAGAGCCGACACCCAGCCCAGTGGTTAGAGCTGGTGCTTGCTCCCGGGGACCTCACCTAGGAACACAGCCGAGTCCCTGCTACATCCATTCAAGTCCTTTCTCTCTCTTTTTTTTTAATTTTTTTATTTTTAAAGATTTTATCTATTTATTTGACAGACAGAGATCACAAGTAGGCAGAGAGGCAGGCAGAGAGAGAGGAGGAAGCAGGCTCCCCGCTGAGCAGAGAGCCCGATGTGGGGCTGGATCCCAGGACCCTGAGATCATGACCTGAGCCGAAGGCAGAGGCTTTAACCCACTGAGCCACCCAGGCGCCCCTCCTTTCTCTTTTGAAAAATTATCCTTTTATAGGTTTGTCTTGGCAGCAACACCAAAACCATGCAAGTGATTTGGAAAAAAAAAAAAAAAAAAGAAGTGGACATTTGCAGGAATCCGGTGTGCCGAAAGCACCGCCACACCCGCCTGCTCTCAGGGGACTTGACTTCACGGGGAAATGAGGTCAATGAAAGAAATCCTTTTTGCGGGGAGAAATGTCATGGAAATGGCCCTCACACTGATGAGGTCCAACAGTGACCAGAGGAAGCTTAGCCAGCAGGCAAGGTGTCCCTGGGGTGGCCGCTATCTCTGGGTCGGCGGGCTCTGAGCCTCTGCTGTTCCTCCCAAGATGCCACCAGGTTCCCCGGGAGACGGGCACCCTGCATCTTTGGAGAGGCCACCATCGCGAGCACCTCCCCGTCGCCCCGTGCCACTGAAGTGACTCGGTGTCCCTCGGACACTGAGCTGTCCGGCCTCCGGTACCAGGACATCCCCCCGGCCGGCCAGCAGCCGTCTTGTAGACGTGTGGCCGCCTTCACGCCACTCCTCCATCCCCCTGGCTATTTCAGGACATGTCACCGCAGCCAGTGCCCGCTGGGCCAGTGAGTAACTCCAGCCCGGGTGGTGTCGCCTCCCAGTGTAGACGGAGTAACAGTATTCTCCTGGATGAGTTGGTAGGAAAAAGACAACCAGTGGGTGGAGTATCACGTGTGCTCTGTCCCCAGCCGACGACGAACTCTGAAAGCCTTGCGATGTGCTTCCCAAGGCCAGGCACGTTCTCCCGTCCCCCAGCGGCTGATGGACAGACAGACAGACAGGCTTTTTTTCTGCTTGGTTCAGGAATGGAGCTCACTGCCAGGCTCTGGAAACGAGTGGACTGGGGCCATCACAGGCTGACGAGGACAGCCTGCTCAAGCGACCCCGGCTGCGCGCCTGCCTCTTCCCTCCTCCACTGTGTGCTGGGGGTTGGCTGGTTTGGTTTTTTCCTGCTGCTGCTTCTGCTTATTTTTTCAGCTTTCACTACTAGCAACCAGTTTTCTTTTTTTTTTCTTTTTTAAAAAATTTAATTTAATTTTTCTTTCAGTGTCCAGTTTTCCTTTCTAGTTTACTTGTCATTCCAAATGGCTTCCCTTTCATATCAGGCTAAACTGTTACTGTTTTAAAAAATGGGAAAAGACAGGTAAGGCGGAGAAAAGGTAACAGCCCGAAAGCCCCTAATGAAGAGACGACTGCCAATAGCATTTCCACCCGTGTGACTCTGGGTGCTGTTTGTGTGTGATGTGGTAACTACTGTACTAGGATAGAACAGACTGTATTCTCCAAAAGGAGACATTTTACATACTGGTTTATAACCTGATTATTTCATCTATTATGTCAACGTCTTCCAAGCTTAGAGATTTTTCTCTACAGGATCATTTTTGGTCGTGGCAAAGCTGTTTGTGTCGTGGATCTATTATCCACGCACCCACTTCTGTTTTGAAGGGCCTCTAGATTGTATCCGACTTAAAATAATTAATATCAGCAAAGCCCTGAGGAGAACCTTCACCACCCCCATCCGTGCACCATTCTGTCCTCTCTCTGGTAGGTTCCCTGTGTACAAAACGGCGACCCTTTTTTTTTAAGTGCTGCTGATACATCGTGTCAGGTGGCCCATCAGCAAGGCTCTTCCGTGCCCCGTCTGCTCGAGTTGGGTGTCTCGGGCCCATCCTGACACCTGCACCTTCTCTCTCCCCAAACACCGTCATTCATGTCCGTCCTTTGACATTTGGTTTTTATTGACCACGACAAGTACTAATTGCCACCCTGGTTTAGGGCCAATTCTCTCATCGTTGGTTGAAAGGTAGAAGGCACCAACTCAAATGTTACAATGTCTGCATTCTAGAGACCGAGTGAATCCAACCCAACAATCTGACAATTACCTCCCTTCCCTTCTCTTTGCCGCCCGGGGCCTGGACATTTCTTCCAAAGCTCTGCCCAGAGTCATTTGCCATCTGAGCTGTAAATTGTGTGCTGATGGTCCGTGCCACCCCAGATGTCCCAACTGTACGGGAGCGTGTGGTGCGGGCTACACTCTCGCAAAAACTCGTCTCCCTGATCAAGACTTTCGTTTGCATTCAATTCATTTTCAATCAAATTCCTAGAAGTTTCCGCTGTTTGTCTCCTGGCATTCAATGCTGATGGTGTGGAAGACATCCGCCTCCACCCCATGATTTGTTTTAGTGCTTTGTGCAATAGAGTTCATTAAAAGAAAAGTTTATTTGTTTTGACAGGTCCATGTGCCACCATCACATTGTGGCACGGACGTGTCATAATATAAAACGGTCCCTGCAATTAGCTCGGTGGTACAATGACGTCGCGACGGCTACCTTGTCATTTCCGAGAATTCGGAACTCAACCCGAGTACTCCCTAGAAACACCCTCATTTATGACATGGATATTTTCAGGTTTCAGCACAGGTAGGAGCCGGGATCAGTCGCTGGTCTCTGTCTGCAGCGGGCTGTGGAGGTGGCCGCCTCGCAGAGGGGACAATGGGTTCGACAGGACAGTACCCAAGGTCCGTGAGGGCCCACGGGGTCGCCTGGCCACGGCAGGTCGGGGAACCCGTCCTCCCATGGGCTGCAGTGGGGAGCAAGGCTTTGAGGCTCTGCACCTTCCATATGTTGGCCACGACTTGGTTTTATATCCTCACTATACCCTTACTCGCATTTCTACCAATTTCTTCCAGAATAGTAATTCTTTTTCCTATTTCTTGATATTTCGGGTTCCTTTCTAGCTTTGGTTGGAGTATTGTTTTTAAAGTCATGGGACGAAGGTTCAGCTAACCACAAGTCTCCCTACCCTCTTCGCCCCGCACAGGCTCCTGGTCTTCGGAGGGGTGTGGAAACTTACTGACTTCGCGGACACACACCACGTGACACGCGAACAGCAGGAATGGGGCTCTTCATTGGCTTTAAAGCGCCATCGAAACATCTGACTCGGCCAGACGGTCGGGAGGCTTGTTTTATGTCTTTGAAATTGTTAAATAAAAATAGAGACCATATTATTGTCTGTGTTTGATAAAATGTCTTACTCACTTAACATGCTTTATAAATAATAACATTAATAATAGTGCAGTTAGATCACTAAATGTCTTCTGATATTTTTTTTTCTCACCAAGTTCGGAGTTGGCTTTTCATTCTGTCCTCTTCCCACTGACCCGTGCTTCTTGTGGCATTCTAATGAGTTATTTTGGTCTTAAACATATTGTCGGGCACTTCGTATACCTATCTTGCTTTTATCTACCTCTTGAGCATGGTTTTATTACTTACACTTAGGAGATTCAGAGATTCTAGTATCACCACTCTGAGATTTAGAGAGGTTAGCAAACGTGCCGAAATTTGCCCAATTTAACAAGGGGCAGAAACAGAATTTGAACTTGGGTCTGTCTGAATTGTCTTCGCGGAAGCACTTTGCAGCTGTGACGCTCCAGGTGCACCAGGCTGGACAATAACTTAGAGACCCCGGTCTTGCCAGTGTTGTAGGGTGCCTGGCTGCTCACAGAGAACCACCGCGAACAATGTGAATATTGCTTTTTTGGAAATCAAAGGCGTTGTTAATCAATGCAACCATCATTAGACTTGTCACTTTACCATTCGTTTTGCTGGTGGGCTCTGTGCACCTGCCACCCGCTACATGCTGAGCGTCACGTGGGCACAGGGTGTCGGGTACGTGCAGGTGGCCTCAGCCATCCAGTAAGATGCTGGCACAGAGACAAGACAGCTGTGGGTTCTGACTCAAGGAGCCCAAAGTCCAGACCAGTAGGGCCAGGCAGGCCTGTCCTTCATCCATGCTGTGACCTTGGAATGGATGGGAAGGTGGAAGGTGGAGGGATGGGAAGCCTGCCTAACGGGGCTTCCCAAGAAGTGGTCCCAGAAAGCTGGGTGCGAGGGGGTCCTGACAAAGTTGGGCAGAGCAGGAAGAGAGGAAGAGTTCTGTATGGGGCATTCCAGCTCTTTCCAACTAGCTCCGTGACTTCGGAAAACCATAAAAAGAACGGAAAAAGGAAAGAAGAGAAAATGAGGGTCACCTTGTAGAACCTACCCCTCCCAAAAGGTGGGTCTGAGCATCTGATGGGGCATTTTCTGAAAATCCTAAGCCGGTGCACAAATGCAAAATCATTTACTCATATTACTAAATGTAGCCATTTATAAGCTTTAAATCATTCAACTTTGAGTAGACATGGATAACTGAGAAGTCCAACAGTTTGAATCTTTACAAAATATCAATGGAAGTATTTGAGCAAAGGTTTTTTGTATCCGTTGAGACCTGATTTGTGGCCCAGAATTGGATCTATTCTGGAGAATGTTCTGTGTGCTTCTGAGAAGAGCTGTGCTCTGTTGCTTTAGGAGGAAATGCTCTGCACGTGTCTGTGCGGTCCCCTGGACCGACGCGTCCCCCAGAGCCCATGCTTGCTTGTTGATCTTCTGCTGGGATGATCTGTCCGGTGCAGGGGGTGGGGTCTTCAAGTTGCCTGCTGTTATCGTGCCATTATCAATGAGTTGCTTCAATTTTGTTATTAATCAATTTATGCATTTGGCTGCTCCCGAGTTAGGGGGACAGTATGCAAAGTTCTGACTCCACGTCTGTCTTTGGTGGACCGAGGGCTCTTCTTCAACCAGGGAGCCCTGGGAATACACTCTTCGTCAAGCCCACGTCTTTCTTGATGCTGTGGTCAAAACTCTGGCATTAATATAGGATCCTTGAGCCGGCTCCATCCTGGTTACCCTTTCCCCATAATAGTAAGAGAAGAGTCTCCACTAGCGAAACTTTAGGGTGTAAAACACAGACGTACAGCCTTCTGAACAATTTTCAAGTAAGGCCGCTGTGTGGATGTTTTGCTGCCCCGGGTCCGGTTCGGTCCCAGCTGGTTACCCTTCGATCCTGAGCGTGCAGTGGACGTGGATGTCTGCCTCTGAGCTCACGCTTGCTGCCGTCACCCCAACAGGAGAAGGACGCCTGTCTTGAGGGTGATGTGGACCGCTCCGGCACGACCTTGTCGAAACAAAATACGACAGAGAAAAGGCGAGGGGGTCGCATACCATCTTTTAATTTCAGCATTGGATTTTCACGAGGCTCTGGGCGTGAGTCCCGTGAGGCTGCCTGGATTTCTTTTAAGTTCTGGTCAGATGAATGAGAGAACTCGAATTATCGAAGTAATAAATCACACTCAAAATCTATCATTTGGACCTGAAATGAGGGTCAACGTGTCCAGCTGCTGATGTGAATTTCGTCACGTAGACTTGACCGTGGCTGCATGTCTGTGCTGTGCATTATGGGGCGGACAATCCAATAGGCCATTCCTGACCTATCGCTGGGCCGACTTTCCTTCTGAAACGATCCCAGAAAACGTAATGTGACCCAAGCAGACCCAAGGTGGGTGTGCTTAGTGTCGGACAGATTTCTGCTGGATCGTCTCTTTACTAGGCTGCCACTGTGGCCACAGATATCTAAAATTTGCAGTCAACAGAGCATAAGCCCACGCCTGCATACAGCCCGCATCTGCGTCTCTATCTGCACTGGAACTTATTTTTGTGTCTGGACCCGAGCCTGTGTCAGTATTGTGTCACTCTGTATCCATGGGACACAGATATGGAATATATGTTTGACAATAGAAGAAAATAAGGAGGAGAAAAGTAACAAGATGGTTAGGACGCATTTGAAGTGAAGGTACATTTTCACATTTCCCTTTTACTGGATTCAGGATCGACGACTGTGAGCTCTGGATGTTCTGTGAATCTGGGTGTGGAAAACCTTTGCTATTCTCTGTCTGCATCGTCCCTTGGCACAGCCCTGCTCCTTCCTGAGGTGATGGCGAGCAGGACTTCTCAGTGTCTTTATCCGAGTAAACCAAGGGCCCCCACCCTGTGATAACAGAGCTCTGTTTACTACTTGGGGCCTGTCCCCGCCAAACCCCAAGCTTGTGCCACATCGTGAGCTCCTGGGAGATGAGGGGTCGCAGGACCCTGTTTTATTTTCGGTTTTTATTCCCGCGTCCTCACTTTCTTAATCTCCTCCTCCTCTTTGTAAGCAGCTTCTTGCTTAAAAAGTAGAAGGAAAGGAAAAGGACTGAGTGTCTCTCGACTCGCCCAGGCTCATGGAGCCGAAGACAGCCCTTCCTGTGGTGATACTTGCGCCCCATGGGAGCAGGGAGCAGAAGCCCGTGTGCCAAGAAAGGAAGGGGAGAGAACAGAGTCTCATTAACCTAAGAAGCAATAATGTCCGTGCTTCCTTTAAAAATACCGTGAGATGGCGGCCACGTACTCGACATGCTCAACTCCGCACCTAGTGCTTCGAGAGGCCGAGGCATGGCCACGCCTGGTGTCAGTAACAGTCTGAGGCTTGCGCTTGACCTCGTGCTCACACCCACACCCTCCCTGTGTCTTCGCTGTTTGGGCTCAAGTGCTGGAATTTCCCCAAATCTGACCCCTCCCCCTTATTTCTGACTTTTGCATCTCCACAGAGGTTGAAGCCGCAGACACCCCAGCGCCCGCTGCTGTCGCCGCCAGCCCCGCCTGAGCCGGCCTCGGGGGCCTGTTCCAAGACTCTGACTCCAGGTCGCCTTGAAACCGCGTGCCCGGGGGGAACGAGGGTTGGAGGACGGGGCGCTGGAGAATGAAACAGGCAGGGCCACGGCAGCCGCAACAAATGGCTTTACATTATTTATGGGGATAAAATACAACTCTTGGCTTTTCTCTGATGCCACGGAAAGGACATGACGCACATCCCCGAGACGGGCCAGACAGCGCTGAGGCCCGTTCAGCGTGGAGTGTCTTTGCTCGGTCGGGGCAAGGCAGAATTTCCTCTTGTGTTTATTGCCTTTTTTTTAAAATACTTAACATACAAGAATTTGACAAAGCACTATGGTATAATCATCTAATAATATCCATTTTACCCCATAAAATTATTATATCCCATCTTAAAATGTTAAATATGTCACTATTATAAGAGATTAACATAAAACTCAGTTTATAATATTAAAACTCAGAACATGACACAATGTTATCAATCACTTTCCCTGTAATATTAAACTTTCCTCATTTTTCTTTAATTCTCCATTTTCCTTGTAACAAATGGGGATCAAAGCGGCAGCTTTTGTTTGTAATCCCTCGGCAGTGTGTGGCGGAAGAGTCACGAGGCGAACGAGGACAGCAGAGTCGCAGGGCCCTGACGCGGAGCCCTGTTTCGGGTGGGGAATGTGCTTCGCGACTGGGCGGGGGCGGGACCCGGCTCTGGGGGCGGCGGGTGCTCCCAGAGCCCAGCACCGGCCACCTGCGAGTCCACGTGGGTGGCTGGGAAAGGGCCTGGATTCGATCGCCTAACTTGGAAGAAACAGAGATATTCCTCGTGGAAGGTTCTGGGGTTCTCTCCGCGGATTTTTATGAACTCCCTGAGTCTTTGACTTTGAAGGCCGAGTAACCTGTGAGACTCGGAATCATTTGTTAAACAAGCATGCTGACACGGCCAAACGCGGCCCACGATGGCCGCCTCTCATACCTTCCGCCCGAGCGTTTAAGGGGCAAAAGTGTTTTCCTGCGAGGGTTTACACACATCGCTGTGGGCTCACTCCTCACATTTCTTTGGAAGACGGAGATGTAAAAAATTGCTTAAAAAAAACCCAAACAAGCTAGTAAGGAGGAGAATATGTTTTAGAACCTTTGCGACTCTTCTTGAGTGGAGGACTGGGAGATACTGACGTTTTAAGAAACCGATGAGGTGAGGGAGCCGGTCTCCGCTGGCCCCTCGCAGGTGCCGGTTCTCTGTGGGGAACGTTCCACTGTGTCGCCTCACTCTCCGTGCCAAGCCGTCGCCTCGGTTTGCAGACTCTGCCATGTCAGCCTCTGGCAACCCCAGCTGCTCAAGGAATGTTCCTTGTGTGGAGGCCTCAGGGCCTGGCTGTGGGGGTCCGGCTGTAGGGGCCCAGCTGGAGGTTTTTGCACTCCTTGACCTGATTTGCTCGCTTGGCACACAGACGTGCGCTCTCCACACAGAAGAACTCCACGCGGACCGTGATTTTTCTCACGTGCCGTCTGCGCCCATCCTGAAGGTGTCTGTGTCACCCAAATGGCACGCTCTGAAGTAGGTCTTTACAATTTCTATCCCAAGTTTGCAGGTCTCCGAGAGCCGTGTCGACGAAGGAGCAGAGGAGCGGACGGCCGCGCTGTGGGAGGGCCTGCTGCTGTCTCCTTGTCCTGCTCACCGGCGCCCAGGGAAAGCCTTGCTCCGTGCACAGGAGAGAGAGGATTGGTTGCATAGAGCTACGGACTGAAATTTGCCAAGAAGCTTGTGGCAGCTAACTAATCCGAATGACCCGGGGCCAAGACAAAGTCTTTCGCTGCCTTTCCAGAAAACGTGCCCCTGGCTACCCGTCTTAGGGCCCAAAGGATGCAAGGGGTCTTCGCAAGTGTTTACTGAGCACCTTGTAGGGATGAGTTGTGCCGTACCTGCAGCAATGGGGGTGACGAAGAAGTTGCCACCATCACATAATCTGCACACTCTCTCCGTCCATGGGCGGCATGCTGCAGAGGGGTGGGTTTTGCCTTTGGCGAGGGAGAAGTGAGGAAGGCTTTATAGGGGAGATGTTGGAGTTTGCAAAATGGTCACAGATGGGATGAAGCTGGGTGTGGGAACAGTGACCTGGGCAAAGTGTCAGGATGCCAGGGAGCAGGCGCCCGTAATTTCACCCCTGACTTCCCTGCTGCACTGGTCATGTTTCGTGAGAAGCACCCCCAACTGCCTGACATTGGGACTGGGACGCCCATCGTTTGGAAGAAACCCCAGCTTCCTGCCTGAATTAAGAGTGTGGCTGCCACTGGGACACCACCCGGGTCCTCCTGGCCCCAAAGAGAAATCTAAAATGGGATCTGATGGACTGAGATGATGCGTAAAGCACAATTTTAAAATACAACTTCAGGCCTCTTCTGTGTTGTGTTAATACAATGTGTTAATACAATTGTCAGTTCAGACAACTGACGATTGAGTTGGGTGAAGGATTTGTTAAACTGGGTTTTTCTCCTATGTAGGAGGAAAATGTAGGGAAGAAATGGTACGAGAGGCAACAGGAACCACCTGTGCATCGTACTTTTACCTAAAAATTCTAGTACACGTACCCCCGTTCCGTACTGCTGCTACATCAGATGATCACACGCTGTACTTGTGGAGGTCAGAAGTCTGACGTGGAGCTCTGGCTCGAGCAAGGAGCCTGCTTTCCCACCGCCCAGCCCGCAGGCCCCTCCTCTCTCTGGCAAGGGGCCCTTGTGGTATCTTCTCGGCTGGCTGCATGCTATCTTCAGGCCTCTGACTTCTGACCCTGTCCTCACATCTCTGCCCCTCCTGCTGCCTCTCACCCGTATCAGGCCCTTGTGATGATGTTGGCCCCACTAGGACAGTCCAGGGTCATCTTCCCATCCTAAGGTCCTTGATGTTGTCACATCTGCAGAGTTCGTTTTGCCACGGAAGGTGACATAGTCAAAGGTTCTGGGAATTAGGTTGTGGGCACCTGTTGGGGTGCACTATTCTGTCTGCCACAAGGTATACAGATACATCTACATGACTACAGTGTATGTAAGCATAATTCATGCATATCACCATGTGTATTAATGTATCTCTTACACACACACCGACTCCTGTTGATTACCTATGATTTATTTTTGTCCTTAAAATTTTGATTTAAGACACCTTTTTGTAGAATGTTGTAAAGGCCTTCCTGCTTTCTGATAGGACACAGCTTAGGCACGTTGTGGGGAAGGGAATAAGGGGCTGGTGCCTGCTGTTCGTCGTTTTAGGCAAACCACAGCTCTTTTGGTCTTGACTTTTTTTTTTTTTTTAAAGATTTTATTTATTTATTTGACAGGCAGAGATCACAAGTAGGTGGAGAGGCAGGCAGAGAGAGGGGGGAAGCAGGCTCCCTGCTGAGCAGAGAGCCCTATGTGGGGCTCGATCCCAGGACCCTGGGATCATGACCTGAGTCAAAGGCAGAGGCTTTAACCCACTGAACCACCCAGGTGCCCCAGGTCTTGCTTTTTTGAAGGTAGAAAGAGGGCATTGGGTCGAGATCAGCTCACAGGTCTCCCGTAATTCTGATTTTCTAAATCTGTGCAGCATTTCTGTTCACGATCTAATCACAAAGCACCCAGACTTCAGTGAAGGGTTTGCAGTTATGACCCTGGTTCATAACTATTGTTGGTGTCATAACTATTGTCTGGTCCTGTTCTTAACAGTCTCGGATTTTGGTCTCTCATTTCAACTTACAATCGCGTGACCCCACTCCTCTCAAAGCTTATGCATTGGTGTGCCCACGAGCCCCTTCACCTGCACGTCCACCGTGCCCTCCAAGATGCGACCGAGCGGTCCTCCAAGGCTGACCTCCTGGGCCTCTCATGGTGCCGTTCCTCCCCGTTTTCTTGCTCACATGCTCTGTGACTGACAACACCCATTGATAAGAAAGCTGCCTGGTATAAGGTGAGCTGTTTGTGGCTACAAAGAATTCAAAGTTCATTGGTCAGCGTGGCAGGGCCCCCTCGTGGTCAGCTCAAGATAACAGGTCCAGACCAATAGGTCAAGGCACAGCTACTTGTCTAGGCTAGAAATTCACTTTGGGAATAAAAGTTATTTTCATGCCTCTCATCGTGCATTTCACGAGCTGTGGGAGCATTAAGTAGAGTTATTTCGTGGAACTCTTAAAGGTCCATTTTTTATCTTCTATGCACAAAAAGGCAATGAGAGAGGGACAGAAAGTATTTGGAGAATAGACAGTATTTATATAATTTTTTCGAACCTCAACACCATGGTGACTCTTGCTGGGTGTGTGTGCTTTTGAGAGGCGGGGGAAGAAGGCAGATGTCTGGGGAAAAGGGTGCACTTGGGTACAATCGTGTTACTGCTGGCTCTGTGGTACCTTTGCTCAGCAGACATCTGGGGGCATGTGGGAGGAGACGGGGGCTGCCCCTCCACTTGCGTGTTTAGTTCATAGCCACCACATACATAAAATAATGTTGATTTGCACTTACTTTTTAAAATCAGTGAGGCACATGTGTCCATGGCAGGGTAATTTCTGCATTGGCACCCCCTCCCCCACCCCAGGGACTTGGGGTCTGGTCTTGGATGGGAAATATTTTGAATGGGAAACAAAGTACTGGTATAAAATGTAAGTCTGTATGCAAGATTTTTTCCAGCGCCTCCGCCAAAGCTAGGAGGAACCACGGCAAAATCATCTGAATGAGTCAAGTGTTGTGTGGGCTTTTGTTTTCTTAAGCGGAGCATTTGTATCTGGTTCCGAAACTGGCAGAGATCAGTCAAGCACATATTCCCGCGGGAGCGAAAAATACACGGGCCTCAAGCTCGCCTGCACTGATTTCTCCCTGCGGCGAGCGGGGTTTCCTCCAGGAGCCGCGGGACTGGATTTGTATTTGAGCGTTGTTCGGGCCTGGAGCTCTGGCTCATGGGTGAGATCCATACGCCCCCCCTTGCTCCATCGGCTCACAGGCACCTTTAGTGGAGCGCAGACGCCTCCCAGAAGGAGCCTCTTTTCCTCGGACAGCGAGAGGATTCGACCCTCCGGATGAGGGGAGGGTGGGCAGGGCGGTGGCTCTCCCGTCCTCTCTGCTGCTCGGAGGAGAAGGGAGCGGCCGCACGAGCACAAGGGGCGGCCCGGCGCCCGAGCCCAGCAGGCCGAGAGCGCCCAGGCTGGGCTTCGCGGGGAACCGGGCCACGCGGCCACCAGGGGCCACCGATTCCTCCGGGCGCCGCTCCCCGCAGCCCCTGCGCACACCGGCTTCTCTCTCCCTCTGCAGCCTCTCGAGTCAGACAGACGTCACGGCCGAGCCGGAGCGAGCGCCTTCCGCGTAGGCGAGGCAGGACGGCAGCTTCCTCTTCGACGTAACTTAGAATTCCACTTGCACGAACACGGAAACCAAGTAACGGGACTTGGTGTGCGCTGAGCAGGCGCTGGGACTGGCCGTCAACACTCCAAGTCTGTTCGCGCCTCCCGAAGTCATGCTTAGACCCTTCACGGGGCGGGCGGCTCCTCCAGGACTCCAGGCAGCTGGTCCAACTGCGGTGATGCGCTCGCGCTGCGGGGGACCCGGGGCATCTGCGCGCCCTCCGCGTCCCCACGACGCGCGCTCCCCGTCCCCACGACGCGCGCTCAGCTGCAGATTCTCCCCGATGTCCGAGTTGTTCTGGAAAGGGTCGCAGCTGCTCCCCGGCGCGCACGTGTGCGTGAGATCCGCAGGCGGGGGCGGGAGCGGCGTCCCTTTTGTGGGATCTTGGTTTACTCACTCGGTCGGATAGTTACTGTTTCTCCTTGTACGAAAATCTGACTGCGGCTGAAGCTGTGACCCCCCGCGGTAATAAAAATGTGCCTTGGGACAGATAATCCCAAACGCTGGCCCACCCTCCAGGCATTGCAGCTGCTCTGGGAATGCGCGTTTGTACCGCATTTTCAGGACGAGGACCGAACACGTGCCACGAAGCTGGCTATGGCTGGTCTCTTCTTGAAAACCCCGTGAATAGAGCTTTTTCATTTTATTTGCTCATCCAGACACGATTTATTGCCCCTTTCAAGCCTGGGGCAGCATTAGACTCCTTTGGTTCAGTTCTTTCTCAGAACAAGCGGTCCACCACGAGGCCGTCACCTCCTCTGCCCGTCCATCGCAGCTGAGTGCAGGGCAGGACAACAGAGGGAGAGAGAGGAAGGACACATCTAGAATAAGCTCGTGGTCAAGAGCTTGAGGTCAGACCCATGTTCGAATCCCTTTCTTGCTACCACCAACCTCCCCGTGATTTTAGACAAGTTAATTTCTCTCTCAGAAGCTCAGGTCCATAGGTGAGAACAAAATCCCAGCCCCCCGGGAGGTAATCGGAGGGAACAGTAATAATATGGTGCACATTCCTTGGGTGCCCCAATACCGACATCGGGTAAGTAAAGGCTTGCCAATGACAGCCGGTAACATTACTTGGCAAACCACGCAAACCAGCTTCCCGACTGCAGCAAAGTCGCATTGCAGGTGTTGGAAGAAAAAAATCTGAATGCTTCTTATTGCAAAGTGAAGATTCGTTTCCAAGGAAATTTGTATTACTTTAGCCATACTTGTTTCTCTAACCAAGCTAACAAGTAGCATAATTTCCTAGATGCTGGGGTGCCTGGGCTACTTTTTTAAAATATTCGTTTGGCTAATAAATTGCAGAGACGACATTCCTTCTGTTTCAACAGATTGAAGTGTAATATTGGTATTTGCAGCCACAGGTGTTTTGAAAATGTATGTATCTTAGATACCTGTCAATTTTACAAGGTTTTGGTTGGACCACCAGTGAGAAAGATGGAGTGAATTTTGGGGAAAAGAGAAGAACAGGGTAGGAAATGGGATGTAAGAAGGAGTGTCAGGTGAAAGCCCAGAAGCAGGTGTGGGTATGACCCGAGAGAGTGAGAGCAATCCCGAGAGGCATGTCGGCCCTCCTGCATTTTTAAAGGGATATGAATTGGGTTGAGCTTGTTAATGTCCGCAGGCCACACCCACTTTTGGTGTCCAGCCTCCTTCCCGCTTCTTCGTGCTGTGCACTGGTGAGCCTGTCCTTTTACCCTTGGGAAGATAGAGTCAGGTCACGCGGGCAGTCTAAAACCGTAGAAGTAAAAAGTATGGCTCTTTCTTCATTGAACACCAACATATTTTAAATGATGCTCAAGGTTTCAGAGGGGAATTGGGACAAGTGAGAGAAAAATGTCTCTGATGTCTGAATCACACTAGGCGTGCACACACGCGAGTTCCTCGTGGGGGGCATCTTTGGAAGGAAGTAACAATAGCACATCTGTCTTTTCCAGACCACAGGCAGGTCTAAGTATCAGGTCAAGGGAGAATTGTGGACTCCGTTTCTGAAAAAGTGCAGTATATTCCTTGCTCTCAGGGATAGAGGATGCTAGTAGGAAGGCTGATGTCTGGTTCTTGATGGACCTCAGCTGCAGCTCTGGACATCTTTTCTAGGTTAAATTTTACTTTTAAGAAATCACTCTGCCGAGTAACATTGAGTCAATAGATCTTTGGGGGGCCACTATTTTAATACTGGAGTGTGGCAGTCTGGAACAAATCTGCCCATTGGCCAAAGCAACAAGCCAGGCGAAGGCTTGATACAGCCGTCTCAGCCAGTGGAACAATGGAATTTGGCAAATTAAAAAAAAAAAAGGAAGGGGTATGTATTGATCATGCAAAGGGAGCAGAAGGTGTTCCCTTTTTATGGAAGGTCACAGAGTCATGATGGGTGTCTCTTTCTATAAGGTGATGATGCAGTAATTCAATGACGTTCTTAAAACTTCCAGTAAATTTCCACCATTTCAAATCCTATGGAGACCATTAAATCAAGGCTGATTTGGACATGAATATTTCTCTTCTCCAGAAACATATAAATGGGATCAAATGGTCAAGGTAGTTTGGGTAAGTGGCAACTATTAATTTTATTGAAAAGACCTCCCTCGATTGATGTTCCTGGCTTGCAAGGCTAGCCCCTCTCTAAAGGGTTAACTGGTGGCCCATTAATGGAAACACTATCACGAGACAAAGTAATAGAGTTTAATGCACCCTGATTTGAATTCAGAGTTCATGCATAGTCTAGACTAAAGGCCAAACAAATTTACAACACTTCATGCGTTTCTATGGTGGAACACTTTTCCTGAAGGATATGTAAATATTGCACTAATCAGAGGTTCTGGAATTCCAAATGCCATAAAAGGTTATGACCTGAAGCCCTGTTAATATACGAGTGAGGGCGTCGCTAGAATCCTTTTGAATGACGGCTAACATGGGGTGTTTTGCATGAAAAATAACCTATAATAAATGACCTCTGCTTTTCTCTCTTCAAATCCATGACAGTAATGAACGGGAAGGGGGAGTCTCCTACACGTCCAGCATTATTTACACCTAAACAGAGGAAAGTCTTGCCTTAGCGTTGGCTTCCACACAGGGAGACGTCGGAGTACAGGATTCACCGCAGAGAACCACCTTTTCTTTTTCACGTTTGCGCTTCCCAACAGGCTCCGAGGAACAGAGAGAGACGTACAAACAAACACGTGCAAAGTTGTTAAAAGGAGTGTTTCATTTCCTAGAGAATCCATTCCGTCGGAGGGCATGTACAGAATCTCCTGGAATGCCGATAAAACCCTTTTGGCTCAGAGCCTGTGACCTTCAACCCTTCTCGCTCAGAGCCGGTGACCTTCAGCCTGCTGGATCTGTGTCTCTCACCCGGGATGGGGATGTTTTAGCAGCTCAGAAGCCCTGCCAAGAGACTGTGTTTTCTTTGGGGCTGCTTTCACATGCACAGAAAGTTCTGTGATTTTCCCAGATTCCAGCTGGACCAAAAAAAGCAACGTTATCACCTTAAATATCAGAGATCTCCCCGCTCCTGCTCCTACGGTGTGAGAGTGTCTTTCCGTATTATGTTGTTGAAAGCCAGAATCCCAGCTAGGGTTAGGAAAGGGTCTATCCTATTTGCCTTTTGTTGCTCAAAACCTTGGAGCAGAGCTTTGTTCCCTCTTGCTGGACTTAAGGCGGCGACCCTGCCAGGTGGTTATGCTTGGGCCGAGGTGTCCGAGGAAATAACCTCATGGTGTCGGGCCCAGTGTTTCTTGACAAAATGAAAATCAGACTCTTCCCAATTATAATAGCCCTTCGAACTTTATTTCATGGTTTTTCTCCAGATCTAGCGTGTGTCCTAGTTCGGTGTTTTGGGACGATTGTCGGACCTCCCATTTCCATCTTCCCCCCACAAGCTCTTCCCTTCGCTGCGGCACATCCGTGACGGTCCCCAGCTCAGCCCTCTTCCTCAGGCCGAGCCTGATCTGCGTGCTCTCCTGCGCACGGCACGCTGGCTGTGAGCTGCCCTTGGACTTGTTACCACGTTACCACTGCAGATGAAATGGCTTTCTTTTACATGTTTAGAAAAACACGGTGTAGGGCTTTCCTTGCCCGAATCGTCCCCTCCAGGCACAGGCTCTGTGGCTCTGTTGGGAGGAGATGGCATCGGGGTTGGCAGTGATGGGCGCTGGGCGTCGGGTGGTGGCACGAGGCCTTTCCATGTGCATTTCAAGGACAGAAGTTCTGGAGGGGAGGGGCAGGACGGGCTGGAAATCAGTAGGGAGAGGGTCGCACTGGGTCACACCTCTGGGGTTCGGGCTCTTGCCTCTGCGGAGTCCCTTCCTGGCTTAGAGCCCGTCAGCATGGTTCAGGCCCTGCATTCGTTCCCTGCCTTGCGTGGGTGACCTGCTCGCCCCTGCCTGTGACCACCGAGAGCCACCTGATTACCCGAGAGAGGATTTCCCTACTGCTGGCCTGCCGCACGCAGAGGTCCCATTCTCATAACACACAACAGCACTGAGGGCCCCTGCTTGCGCTCCCAGATGGAGCTCCCTCTGCTCTGCCCAGTGAAACCCGGGATCCAGCTGTGTCCCAGCTGGTGCCCTGCCCCGGAAGTCATCTGCTGGCCTGTAGGGTCTGTTGTTCCATCCACTGACAGGACACTCTTGCTTCTCTTCAGTAGCTCAGGCAAATGCTACCATCTCAGCAGGGAGCACGCTGGCACCGTGACCTGATCCCATCTCCAGATCCCCAACCGAGCTCCGATGCCAACCCCAAGATGTGGCCCTGACTGCCCACAGTGTCACATAGATATTTCCAGTTCTCTTTGCAGGTTATCGATCTGGGGATTGGGTGTTCTGTTTTCTTCATATTTATGTCTTTGATGCCTGGCACAGGCTGGGACACCATCCGTGCCCATGGGAGGAAGGAAGAAAAGTCTGCCTCATGGGACGATGGGCTGCCAAGGGTTCTCAATGTCACCCCTTCCACGGGAGCTTGGGAAGGGTCCGGAATATGACCTTCCAAGTCTTCCAAGTCTTCCAGTTCACTTCCTGCCCAGTTGTGAAGACTGTGGACTGAGCAGTCTTGAAAATCACTTTCCAGAGTTTCCAGAATTGCACCTGCTCACGGACAATCCACAGGCCCCATTCCAGGTGAGCACAGGTTGTCCTGAAGCAGAGGGAGACCCCCAGAAGCCCCCACCTCCAGTGCCGGTCAGTTCCATGTCCATCCCCAGCAGCCAGCCCCGCAGCAACCACGTTGGACAGCAGCGCCAGCTTGGGAGGCTCAGCGGACAGAACGAACAGGGCTCTCGGCCCCAGGCAGCGGGCGCTCCCCACAGGGCATCAGACGCCTGCTGGATTGCTGGGAGGCTGGACAAGCAGACCCTGCTGCCCTCCGGGACCGTGTCGGCAACGGTGGTGCCGAGCTGCTCAGCGAGGGAACCTTTGGTCCAGTAGGGAAGCCGCTGCCCTCCTTCAGCCTCTGGCCTGGTACCTGCTTCCCCACAGTCTGCAGCCGCGAAGGTCAGCACCACGACTTTCGTCTCCAGGCCACGGTGTCCTACCTGTCACCAAACACCGGAAAACCTCTCAGATCTGTTGGCCGTGGAGCCAGACGGACCTGCCGAAGCTGGCGTGTCCAGCAGCGGCCTCCCAGCCTGTGCCGAACGCTGGGGAGATGCCGGCAGAGACGCAGAGCTGGCCGTCCTGTGGCGTCTGTCGTGACGCATGGCGCCCTGCTCTGACTCTGCTCTGGGTACTGACCCCATCCCGGGAGCTGTGCCCTGCACTCCCGCAGTGTGCCCTGGAGATCCAAGCCCAGACGCAGGACCCTGGGCCACAGGAGTTTCAGTAAGAAATGGAGCCGGGGGCACAGCTTTCCAGGGGACTGAAAGATCGGACTTGAGGCAGCATCTTGGAAGGAACTGGAACTCAGTCCCCCCTTGATCTTTAGTTTGAATAGACCCGAGCTAGAGGGGGATGCGTCTGTGGCGTTGGCTTGGGGGGTCTCGGGCGAACAGTGCGGGGCCATTCTTGAAGAAGTTCTGGCCAAGGAGGGCTGCTGTAGGATTTTAAGTGAGCATCTGTAGCTTTGGGCATGGGGAGGAGGAAGCCATCGTGCACTGGACAGGCCACGCTGTGCCGCTAAGAACCGCTTGCTCTCACGAGCTCCATCCCTGCAGGCTTCCTATGGAGATGCCTCTTGTTCAGTGGGGGACTGGGATGATGTTTGTCTTCAACCCTGCCCTTTGGCTGTTTCCTCAACGGAGGGGGCAGCCATACTCCAGAACCCGTCTCTTTCCATTTGGCTGTGCCACGAACGGGGCCATCCAACCCTGTCCTGAAATAAGATACTCAGAACCACAAGATTTGGAGCCACAGAGTTCACCCTGAAAATAAGACAGCTGTGAGACCACCGTAAGATGGAAGAGCACATTTCATTTCCTCGGGACAAGCCACCTGGTTTCAGTTCTCCGCAGCCTCTCTAATTCTTCTTTTTCCTTCAGCTTTTCCCATTTCCTTTGTGCCTCAGGCATTAGGTTCCATTTTCGTGGCTGGCCAAAGGCTGGTGACGCTCCCACCTCTCAAAGCAAATCTTGGTAGGTTTTCTTCCCGCCCATTTTTCTCAGCAACCAGACCCAGAAAAATGCAAACAAAAATAAACCATTCCCCCCTTCCATTTATTTAAATTTTAACTTTTGACTCTGAGATCTCAGGAAAATTTCCCAGCACAAACTGGTCGAGTGGGAAAGAAAGTAAATACCAAAACAAACACAAAGATCCCAGGCTTTGTTATCATCTCAGCCTACACAGAGTAAGATACGGCAGCTTAAATACTTAACTAAACTTTGCTCCTTTTAAAGCCATAATCTCACTTTTCCCTTTTTTGGACCAATTGCTTGAAGCATAGGTAAGGAAGGAGAGGGAAGACCTTTCCTTGGTCAGATTAGGAGCGAGGAACAGAGGTATCTTGGCGTTGTCGCTTCCGTACGCCACTGACAAGACTTCTCTGCTAGACACGTGCAGGACAACTTAATGGTCGTGTTGGCTTCGGTCACTCCCAACCCGTGTCCTCAGGGAGAAGCGAGCATCTTGCCTCCTGTGCAAGTTCCCGTGACTCCAGCCGAGCTGCCATCGGACCAGGCATCTTGCAGGGGGCGAGGAATGAGCTTCTTGTCCCTGTGAAGCCACATCACTGCTTCTTGCTGTCTTGGGTGGAGGAAAATAGTCATCATCAAACTTATGTTACAAAAATGTTTACATCCTGATTTACCCTCAGTCTTTCAGGGTGATTTCTGATTTTATTTGTTTTATGTTTAAACTTACTTGAATTCATGGTAATATGATGATACACAATATTCCGAACTTCTATGTTTGGGACTGTTAGAAATTTCAACTTGATACTCTGTTTTGAGAAAGTAAATAATCAGATTCTATGTCTGTGCGTGGGTAATTTTTCTGTGGGCCTGACATAGTACAGTCTGTATTCCAGCCTGCTTTGTTCCAGAATAATGCAAGCCAGCTTTACCATTAGTTTGAATAAAGCTTCATTTTGTTTGTGAATCCGCTACAAAATCAGTATAATACAATCTCAGGACAAATAGTTTGGGATTATGCATATGGATCTTTTTAACTGTTTGAAGAAGCCATGAACTGATCAAATATACTGGCTTGCTAAATTATTTTTGCATAAGACATTTAGAATATCCTGTCCAAATAACCTATTAATTCTCCAGTGCCCATATTTGTTCTATTATGTTCCCTGTTCCTCCTTGATTCAAACATTCATATAGTTTATTTTCATACAAGTAAGTAAGGAATGGGAGACACTAGAAGTTTCAGATTTGTATTCTCCCTTCAACTCTTTTTCCCTATAAGCACATCTACTTATGTTGTGATGCTAGGAGTCCTCAGTCATAAGAACAAAATGCTAACTGGTTAATTGGAAAGAAACTTTATTTTGGTCATTAAGGTTTGCTAAAGCTATTCTCCAAAAGCAGAAGCAAACTATAATTTTATTCAGAGATGCAAAATGTCCTCCCTTCACACCTCTAGTCGAATTTGGATTTTGGTGACCAAATAACTTCTGATTGAGAACCATTCTCTTAGATCCTAGACATTTCCGACATGACCCATCCCAGGTGGGCAAATCTTTTTAGCTGGAACCCCAGGATAAAGAAGATAGTTGAGCAGAGATCAGTACAAGTGCAGTAGATCCACAGTGACACATAGAGAAGCAAAGAATAAACCACTGTTGTTGTAAGCCCCCGAGATCTTTGGGTTGTTTGTTATGAAGAATAACCCAGAACAGCTGGTGGATGTAAGTAGTCAGCACAGGCCCAAGGGACATGCTCTTTCCATGAGTCAGAGGACAGAGTCAACTCTACAGAATTAAGTGGTTATGAATGGAGGAGGCCAGGGGCAGGACTTCTGGAAAGACAGAGCGAGGAACTCCTTAAATTTGTTTGTGGTGGGCAGGACAATGGCTCCCCAAAGATGTTTGTGTCCTAATCCCTAGAAACTGTGACTATGTTACCTTACCTGGTGAAGTGGTGAAAGGGACTTTGCAGGTATGATTAAGTCAAGGCTCTTGAGGTGAGGAGATTATCCTGCTTCTCTGCATGGGCCCAGCGTAATCACAGAGGTCTTTTAAATGTGGAAGATGGAGGCAAGAGAAACAGAGTTAGAGATGGATGTATGACAACGGAAGCAGAGGTCAGAGGGATGAGATTGCTGGCTGTGAAGATGGAAGGGGCCACCAGCCAAGGAGTGTGGGTAACCTCTAGAAGTTGGAAAAGACAAGAAAACAGATTTCCCCCTAGAGCTTCCAGGTTAAATGGAGCTCTGTAATATTTTACTTTTAGCCCTGTAAGACTCATTTCAGACTTTTGGTTTCCAGAACTAAGATAATATATATGCTTGGTTTTAAGCCACCACATCTGTGGTAAGTTGTTACAGCAACAATGGAAAGTAATATACTGCTGCTCTATAAAAATAAGAAAAAATATAGGCAAACTTGTTAAAATCAACTTTTTCAGAATTCCAGAAATTAGCCAAAAGCTTGCAACAATCTAAGAAGTATTTATTAGAGAAGAGATGCTCAGTGGTGAGGTTTGTGGTGTTTTAACATGTCGACTCTCAGAAGCCTCCCAAGCTCTGCAGTAGCCTTGAACACCAATGGCCTTGCAACCATGATTGCTGTGGAAACCAACAGCCTTGCAGCTACCAAATGAAGAGGAACACATTTGGAGTTCAAAAAGCTCCATCCACAGAGTATTGTCACCACCTGACCAACTCCGTGGAAGAGTTGCATTAACAGGGTATTGTAGTTGGACTTCACTCAGAGCTCACTCTGTTAGAAAACCTCTGTCTCCAAGGCATTTGTTGAAAACAATCATCTATAACTGTTTAAGGACATGGTTGCCTGGGACTGATCTCTTTCAGTGCAAACAAGAGCCTGACCAAAAATCTGAAAGGAAGATCTGGAGAATGAAATGTCCATTGAAGGTTTGAAAAGCTCTGCTCTATTCTTGGTAAGACCAAGACCACATGCATGCAGGACTGTATGCCCAGCCAGGAAAGACCTGAGAAGGACCCCATCTTTTATGTCTGAAAGACCTAGAGTCCATAGGGAAGTAGGAAGTGAAGGCTAATGCAGGCTCATATGCACCCTAAGTATTGAAGTTATGCCCCAACATACACAGAACTCTTTGTCAAAAGGCAAATGACTTACCAGATGAAGGCATTTAAAGATATCTCACCAATCATTAGCTGACTCTAAGCTAACCAAGCAGAGACTTCTTTGGTCACTTACTACAAAGAATACAGTTTTTAAAGAATTAATCCATCCTGATGAACCATCCAGGTGCACTTGAAAGTATGTGTAGATTATAGTTGTTGTGTGGTTAATAGTGTTATCTGATTGTCCAGTAAATTATCATGAAAGTAGTGTCAAAATCTCCAACTCTGATTATACAGGTCTCTGTATCTCCCTTTAGTTCTGCCAGTTTTTCTTCTGGTTTGTTGACGCTCTTTTATTCAGTGCATGCATATGTACAGTTGTGTTGTCTTCCTGATAAGTCAACTCTTCTACCATGATGAAATATTTCCCTCTTTGTCTCTGATAAGAGTTTTTGTTTCAAAGTCTATTTTTCTGACATTAATATAGCCACTGAAGCTTATTTTGATAAATACATATAATATGTATTCCATCTTATTCTTTCAACTTCTAGGTTGATGTCATATATATATATATATATATATATATATATATGGATATCTCAGTAGCCAGCACATAGCATCTTTAATAACATTCTGCTTAGGGTTAGTATTGTATTATTTTAGTAATAGATAAGTTACAACACTATAGTTCTCTTCCCTTCAACCTTTGTGCTACTGTTATATATATTACAACTACATTTACCTACAATATTTGCTTTAAATAGTCTATGTCTTAGGGGTGCCTGGGTGGCTCAGTTGGTGAGGTTTCTGCCTTAGGCTCAGGTGATGATCCTACGGTCCTGGGATGGAGTCCTGCATGGGGCTTCCTGCTCAGTGGGGAGCCTGCTTCTCCCTCTGCCTCTGCTGCTCCCCTGCTTGAGATCTCTCTCCTTCTCTTAGTTTTTTTTAAACTGTCGTATGTCTTAAATGAATTAAGAAAAAATTATTACTTTTAATAGCAGCCCTTATGATTACCATTTCTAGTGCTCTTCTTTCTTTGTTATAGATCCATGTAGAGTTATTTATCTTCAGCCTAAAAAAAAAATTGGATTTCTTCTTATGCAAGTATACAGAACAAGAAATAAATGCTTTTAAGTTCATTTTTGAAGAATATTTTTGCTTGATAAAGTATTCTCAATTTCTATTTTTTCCCCTTGACACTAATGGTGTTCTATTGTTTTTCTGTTGCCTCTGGCCTCCGCTCTTTCTGATGAGAAGGTAAATATCAATTATATTGTTTTCTTATATCTAACAATTCATTTTTCTCAAGCTACTTTTACGATTTTCTTTTTCTTTTGTATTTTACTCCTAGGAGTTCACTGAAAGTCTTGAATCTTTAAGTTGATATTTTTTCACTAAATTGGGAAAACTTCACCCATTATTTCTTAACTTTTTTTTTCCTTTTTGCTTTTCCCACTGGGACTCCAATTATATGTATGTTAGACTTGATATTCTTCCTCAGGTTTTTGATTCCTTCCTTCCTTCCTTCCTTCCTTCCTCCATCCCTCCCTCCCTCCCCCCCTCCCTCTTTCCTCCCTTTCTTTCTCTCTTTGTTATTCAGATTGCGTTATTTTATCAATTCATTTTCAGTTCTTGAAACTTGTCTTTTGCTTTTTAAACATACTTAATACAATTTTTATTTCAGTTATTGTAGCTTTCAGTTTGGTAATTTCTATTTGGTTGTTTAATAGTTTCCCTTTCTCTGCTATGGTTCCCCATTTTTTTTCATTGATTATGATGATATTTTTCCTTCAATAGTTTGAACATGTTTGTATTTTATTTGAAATTATTTCCCATGAATTTCAAAATCAATGGTCATCTTGAAGTTGCCTTCTATTGACTCTTTTTTTCTCTTGACCTTGGTCATATCTTTATTTTTATTAATTTTTATGCCTGTCTACTAATTTTTGACTCTGTATTGAGAGTGTACACATGACATTGCAGAGATTCTGTATTTCATATACTCCTTTGAAGAATATTCCGCAGTCAACTAACCTGATAAGAATCAGATTCTAAACCCTGTTCTCTGTGATGCTAGTATCTCTCTTCTTTAGCTTGTTTTCCATTGATTCTCCTGCAGTTTCCATTTGCATCTGTAAATCAGGGATAAGCTATGGACTTGAGCAGACTTCATATTTGGATTTTGGGCTCTCCATCTGTATATCCTCCTTTCTGTGTTTTCCCCCTTCACTTCCTAGCAATCCTGCCGCCCCAGATTTTGTACTCTGACTCCTCATGACAGTAATGCTTGGCTTTCTGTTTGAGTCTCAGCTACCTCATTTCACTTAGTTGGGTGTGTGCTCTCAACAAAAAGTCAGCTAATCACACATATCATTCTATGCAGTTCCTTTCCATTGAGGGCCAACTCTCACCTAGTTTATGCTTTTTTGGATCACTCTCTAATTAGTTAACTTTTATGTTTTTTTCAGACTAGGCATTTTTTATATGCAGGAGGCTTGTCTAATATAAGCTATTCTCTCATTACCAGAGTAGAACTTACTATCTTATTTTTCATTTTCCTAATTATAGGTAATAGTAAGCATATTTTCCTGAAATTTGTGTCATTTGAACTCTTTTGTAAGCTTATTTATATCCATTACTGTTTTGCTTGTTTTTTTTTTCTCATAGAATTGAAAGGGCTTCTTATATTTTATGAATATTGATTTTTTGGGTCTGTTTTAACTACTAAATATTTTTCACTTTATCTTTATTTATAATGCTATCCCCTAATAAAATTATAGAAATGGAGAATAACTTTTAATATTTTCCTTCATAGCTTCTGGTTAATGTTTGGTTAATGAAAATACCTCCAGCTGGGATTATAAAAATAACATCATATTTCACATTAATATAAGACAGCCATCCTGAATTTACTGTGGGAAGTGAGATTGAGTCATAACTTAACTTTTTCTCACAAAGATAGACAGTTGTTCTAGTGCATTTGTTGAACAATTAATCTTTCCCCACTGATTCTGAACAATATTTATTATGTATGTCATTGCTTCAGAAAAAGCTTCTGTTTCTTCTATTGTCAGTTCTTCCCACTACATATTTTTCAATTACAGTGTATGTTATGCTATTATTGTCTGCTGAGGCAAGTTGTCTCTTATTGGTCATTTTAAATTCAATAGTTGTCTTGTGCTTTCCCTCTGTTAGATGTACTTTGGAGTCAGCTAACCAGATTTAATTAAATTATCTTGGGATATCAGTTGGGATTTTTATGGGATTTGTTATTTATTTAAGGAAAGATAACATATTTAAACATTGAGTCATCTCATCAGAAATGATTTTCCATTTATTTATATTCTCTTTTATGTCTGTCATTAAAGTTTATATTTTTCTTTAATGTTGGTATTTGTTGATATTGCACATTTACTGTTATTACCATTCCTGGGAATTTGTAGTTTCTTTTGCATTAAGACATTAATCTTCTTCCTTTGGGGCACCTAGGTGGCTCAGTCGGCTAAGGGTCTGACTCTTGATTTGGGCTCAGGTCGTGATCTCAGGGTTGTGAGATGGAGCCCTGTGTCAGGCTCCATGCTGGGTGTGGAGTCTGCTTAAATCTCTCTCTCTCTCCCTGTCTCTGCCCACCCCCCTAAAAAAAAGTCAATCTTCTTCCTTTTAGTTACATTTTTCTTTTTATTTTGCTAGTGTGTGTATGTGTACTTTTGTATCATCATTTAGCAGGACCAAGTCAATGACAATTTTGATTTATTATTTGGATTTACTAGGAAGGCAACTATGAGTTTATCTGCCTTTCTCTATATCTCTCTCTTTTTCTGTTTCACTACATGGACTGAAAAGCAACACTGAATAATGGTAGCAATGGTATCTGTCTTGTTCTGATTTTATTGGACAATGGTGTGTGTGGGGTTAAATAGAACTTTCACCTTTTTACTCTATATACTTATACATTGTCATATATGGAGTTAAAATTTCTGGGGTTGGTGCCCAGGAGATGCATTTTTCAGGGGCACCTTTAAGTGAGTCTAATATACAGCTAGTTTGGGAATCAAAACAAAGAGATGTAAAATTGAAACTAATAGCAGCTTAGCTCTAGGCTCCTTGGATTTCTGGTCTTGAGCAGAGGAGACATCTCATATTACAAATAATGTTAACCATTTCAGATTCACATACGGTAATTGACACTCTTATCAATGTGTGGTCCTCCCTGGGACACAGCTAATTTGGGCATTTCCCTTTCAATCAAAGAGTCACTTATGTACATGACTAGGCAAAGAAAGGGTTACCAATTGTGACCTGGAGCTCATCCTCAGTTTCTCTGTAAAATGGGATCAAAACAGACCGATTTGTAAGATTACTGAGAATTAATGATGGAAGTAACTATAGAATAAGAATGTAAGAGGCTTGGGGAATGATGTTTTTTGCTCTGTATAAACACTAGGAAGTGAATTAACTTTCCTTCTGTATCTTGACCCCACATAGCACCAATGTTTTTCTGTAAATAACCTCTCACAGGTGCAATATTTGCATATCTTTTTCTGCTATTTGAAGGCTGTGTACACGAACAGTTATTTGTAGAAAAAGGAGATCTACCCTTCATTAATACAGCACAGATTTCCTGAAGTTCTTTTCTCAGAATTAAGAAAATAATTTTCATTCTAAGGAAAGGATCATGAGCTTCAAAGGATCATGAGCTGTTGGCATGAAAGCTCTTTATGATGACAACAGGGGAAATAGTTTTGAGAATAACCTGAGGTAACCTCTTTAGTTTGTGAATGGGCTGGAATAGTTGCAAAGTTTTCCCATAATAATAAAAGATCTTGAGAAATGGAACAAATAAACAAACGAACAAATACTATTAGTTAAAAAAGGAGACACAGGAAAACAATTGTGGAAATACTGAGTGTTATTAAGATTGGGAGCAAGCTACCAAGGGAAATTACAGAACACTCCTCTCCAAGGATCCTTTGAAAATACAGTAACTTCCCATATCTCTGAGATAGATTGGTCCAGTTGTATTATGGTCCTATTTGGAAACAGGGATAAGAGGCACAGAATACACATCCTGACCAATTCTGTGAGCAGTGACCTCATGCTGGTCAATGTGGCTTTGTGCTGCCAGCCCCCAGAGAACCAGAACTTCTGAGGGTAAATGCTGAGTGCCAAGTCAGCCATGTCAGCTACCTGCAGCCATTTCATTTCCTTTGCCCCTTTTGATTCTTTGGTTGTCATCCTTGGGAGAAACCCCAAGATCTGTGCTAACATTTGCTTTTGGTAATAAGCTCAACAAGCCTTTAGGCATCTTCCAATGATCCTCACATGTCGGGGCGGGGGGCAGGGAGGGTGGCACACTGGCCAATTCTTGCACAAAAGCAGCCAGTTTTGTATGGAAACCTTGCCCCCCATTTTATACCAGCCTGGGAGTAAAACCCGTCATGGGCACAGCACCAGACAGTGGTGGTCTGTGCTCGCCTATGTCTGAGACTCCTGTGCTTCTGGAAGGTCCTGGGCATTGGTGGGGCAGATGGGGCAGGCTGGCCTCTGTTGGAAGTCTCCACTCCTTGCCATGCAGTAGCTCTGCTCCCTCCTCTACCCTCTGGGCCCTGATAGGATTTCTTTTTGAGACAGCCATTGCTTGATGCCCAATGTCATGACACTCATTGCTCAACCTTGCCTGGCAGAGAGGAGACTGCGGGTCAGCCTGAGGGAAAGAGGACTCTGTAAGAAATATAAGAAATGAGCTTGCTGTGTCATCTGGCTCACTTTGACTTCCTCTCATCCTTTATGTACTGTGGTGTCTCTGGGTTTTTCTGACTTGAAGCTTTATTTTCCTTACTTCTGGGCATCAAGTTGCAGTGAGTGAAATGACAAGGCAAAATCTGTGGGACATTCATTTTCTTTCAAAAACCTGCCCATTCCCAGAAATCATATAAACATCATAATAAACTCACCGTACCCAACAAAGAGGGAGAGAGAGAGAGACAGGCAGTTTCAGTCTTTGAAAGGTACCATATGTTAGGGTAATATCCCTGTCTTGCCTTTGTCTAACTGTCTGTTTGACCCGAAGCCAGTGGTCCCTTCCTCACATGCCCAAGATCTGACCTTCCTTCTGTATATTTCAGACTCGCACGTAGGGGAGCATAGAGGAGAACTTACCCCTTCTGTACACGTCCTCGTCCAGTGAGGCCTTTTTAAAATAGAGGTCAACCTCATATAACATAAAATTAACTATTTTGAAGTGAACAATTCAGTCATTTGACTCACTCACAGTGTTGTACAACCACCACCTCTCACTAGTCAGAAAACAATTTCACCTCAGAAGGATCCCCCAAACCCATTAAGCAGTCTCTCTCTTCCTGCCTCCCCCCGACCAGGAACCACTGATGTCTGTTTTTATCTCTGTGGATTTACTTATTCTGGATGTTTTGTATAAATGGAATCATACAATTTGTGGTGTTTTGTCTCTGACATTTTAAATTTCACGTAATGTTTTTAAGGGTCATTCATACCTTAGCATGAATGAGTGCTTCATCCTTCTCTGAGCTGGGTGCCTCCCATCGTGTGGGTCCACTATGGTGGTGTATCCAGCCGTCCATCGGTGTACGTTTGTGCTGCTTGCATCTTTGACCATTGGGAATAGTGAGGCTATGTACATGCACAGACTTGTATGAGGACCTGCTTTCAGTTCTTTGGAATAGATACCTAGGAGTGGATCAAGTGATGTGTTTTGAACAATCCCTTGGTGAGAATAGGTTGGCCTGATGCTTTTTATGTCTGTGATGAAAAGAAAACCCCTCCACCCACCGTGACAGGTTTTGGATGCATCGTGTAACCTTGGCTAAGTGCGGACAGATGGGAAGCGCCAGTGGCCATTTTGTACCACACACGCCCCTTGCCCACTTAGATGGTGCAGCACCAGGGTAGGTCTACTGTGAAGAGACTTTGCAGATGCATTTGAGGTCCCTTGTCAGTTAATAAAATAATAAGTAAAGATTATCCTGGGGGGTCGGGGGTTGGCTGAACCAGTACCAGTGGAATTCATGTAAAAGAAGGCCTGGGCATTCCTCGAGCCAAACTCCAAAAAGCAGCTAAGTTTACACGTGCAATTCCTTTGTTGGGTCATCCCTTCCCAACTGCCTGCCCTACAGAATTGGGACCTATTTGTCCAGCTCCACAATCATGTAAGGCGAGTCTTGTCAAAAATTTCTCAAAGGTATCTATCTATCTATCTATCTATGTATCTATGTATCTCTCTAGCAATCTATCATCTATCATCTATCTCTCTGTAGTTATCTATTGTCAGTCTATCAATCGTCTCTCTATCATTTATCTATATCATCTATCTCTCTCTCGATCTCTCTATTGATCTATCAGTCATTTGTCTATCCTCTCTCCCCCTCTATCTACCATCTACCCATCTATCATCTATCTGTCTATCTATTTATCCTTTCTACGTGAACTCTGACTAATACTGAACAACAACTCAGACCCCTCCCTAAAGCTTGGCTAATTCTCTTTCCTCAGGACCAGGCAGGTGATATAAATGGGTGAATGTTTCATTTGGCAACTGAAGTAAATGTTAGTAACAACACCAGACCAAATGTAGGTCTTACCAGCTGCTGTTCCCAGGGAATGGAGCTTATGATTTGAAAAAGAAAAAAATATAGGAGCAGACTTATAGATAATTTTTTTAATGTTGACAACTAATCGGAGTTATTTTTAAAATGTTAAAAATTAAAAAAAAAAGATTTTATGTATTTATTTGAGAGAGAGAGAGAGTGAGCGCACAAGCGTGAGTGGGGTGAAGGACAGAGGGAGAAGCAGACAACCCGCCGAGCAGGGATCCCAACTGGGGCTTGATCCCAGGACTTCAAGATCATGCCTCAGCTGAAGGCAGATACTTAATCGACTGACCCACTCAGGTACCCCTATTTGGAATTTTTTTAAAAAAGAGTAGACTTCTATGTCTAGGTAAACTTACTCTTCTCTGTCGAACACAACTAAAAACATTACACAGAAAGCACGCATAAGAAAGACAGCCAAAGGCAGACAGAGTAGGGAGACTGGCTGGGGACTGTGGACCCATGCAAGGACAGGGAAGTACATTCTCTGGTTTTCCTTTTGCCTCATGTGCCCCACACTTGGAGGTGAAGAAGCTTGTGACCTGGAACCACACGTTGCAGATGAAATCTCAGACCCAAGAGAAGTGCTGTCCCTGGCCGAAGGGGCAGGAAAGAGGCAGCTGGGCGAGAGAGACAACTTTAAACAATAATTGTTGGGCTCCAGCCAAACACAACAGCAAACTGTGTTGCCCACCCCTTTATTTCCACCAGAGAGGCAGAGCAGGGTGTCTAGTTGTCTGCATCGGTGAGGCTGTAAGGAAGGCCACCCACATTTTGCTGAGCAGGGTGACATGTTAGTGGAGACCATGTGAGAGTCTGGACATGCAGCCCCACCGTGGCCTGAATTATGTCCCTCAAATTCATATGTTGAAATCTTTTAAGGGCCTTTAGGGAGATGATTAAGATTAAATAAGTCATAGGATGGATACTGATCTGACAGGATTGGTGGCCCAACAAGAAGAAGAAAAGAGACACATCTCTCCCTGCAAGTATGTGCACCAAGGAAAGGCCACATTGGGAGAGTTTGCAACACCAGGAGAGAGTTCTTATTGAGTGATGACCCCATGATCTTGGACTTTTAGTCTCCAGAACCTTGAGAAAATCATGTCTGGTGTTTAAATCACCCAGAGTGTGAGATCATGGTATGACAACCTGAGCCAAGACAACCCCTGTCACGTGATATGGGTGGGTCCCCCAGCAATCTCAACTGGTTTGGTGGCAGAGCTGTCTAGTGGGAAGATAAGACATTCATCACTGCCCAGTGGTAACAGGGCCACCCCCTCCCAAGGTGTCATCTGAGGCCATGTAAGAAGCAGTCATCACGTAATGCAGCTCCTCCTTGCCAGGAAGGTATGGATCCAGGGCCCCAGACCTACCCCTCACTCACCTAGCAGTAATGACAGCCACTGCACCTTGGGTGCCCATGGAGTGCAGTTGAGGGACCTGCACTTCTGCCCCCTTCTGGTAGTGATGAGGTGGTGGGGCAAGGTCAAAGGAGATCAGCCAAAACCCAAGGTTTAGATAAGATCTTGACCCTTCTAAGGTGTTACCCAAGATGTCCAGGCTTCACTTGAAAATAACTTGTCACACCAAGAATCAGGGAGGTGGGTGAGGGAAGGGATAATTGGGTGATGGGCATTAAGGAGGGCACTTGATGTAATGAGCACTGGGTGTTTTATGCAAATGATGAATTTTTAAATTCTACCCACAAAACTAATAATTCAGTGTATGTTAAATAAATTGGATTTAAATGAAGAATAAAAAAAGAATCAGGGAGATCTAAAACAGAATGAAAAGAGACAGTACGTAGATGCCAACACCAAATGACAGAGATGTTAGAATTACCTAAAATGATTAAAAAGGAGCCTCCCCAAAATTGTGTCAATAAGCTATTATGAACACACTTGAAACAAAGGAAAAAATAGGAAGTGTAAGAAAAAAAATAGAGCATCTCAGCCAAGAAATAGAAAGTCTTAGCAAAATGTTCGAAGGTATAAAGGAGCAGATGGAAGTTTTCAGATGAGGAATATCATCCGCGAAATAAATGACTCGATGGGTAGGCGTTAACAGGGTGAAGAGAAGGAGGAAGGGTCTGTGAGCTGGACATAAACGCAACAGTAAGGAAACAGACAATCCAATTAGAAAACGGGCAAAAGTCATGAACAGACAGTTCACCCAAGAGGATATACAGGTGGCAGAAAAATGCCTGAAAAGATGTTTAGCATCATGAGCCATTAGGGAAATACAAGCTAAAACCACAGTGAAATATTCACATTCATCATAATGATCAAAATAAAAAAGAATAGTGTCAACATCAAATTGTGGTGAAGACGTGAAGGAACTGGGTCTTCCACATGTTGCTGATTAGATGGTGCAGCCACGCTGGAAAAGAATTTGGCAGTTTCTTAAAAAACTGATAAACACTTGCCCTACAATCCAAAAATCATACTCCTTGCATTTACCTCAGAGAACTGAAACTTATTTTCACATGAACACTGTACATGGATGTTCAAAGTAGCTTTATTCATGGAAATCCCAGACCAGGGACATCCCAGATGTCCATCAACGGGTGAGCAGTTAAACCAGCTGTGTGGTCCATGCACCCAAGGAACACACGCTTGTGGTACGGCAACCTGGGTGAGTCTCCAGAGAATTCCGTTGAGTCAAAAAAGCCGATCCCAAAAGTTGCATACGGTTTGCTTTTATTTACATAACAGTATGGATATGCTAAGCTATAAATGTAGAAAAGATCGGCGTGTATGGGGGAATGGAGCCGGAAGGATGCGGGACGAGCCGTTCCAATGCAGGCGGGGCGGCCGTGCTCTGTATTTGACTGAATCAGGGTCACTCTGTTTTTCGGGCTGTTGCACTATTGTTTTATGAGATGTTACCACTGGGGAAACGGGGTAAGTGGCCCACGGGATCTCTGTTATCTCGTACAACTGCATGCAAATCTACGATAACCTCAAAATAAGAAGTTCAATTAAAAACAACAACAAAGATATCAGTATGTGAATTTGCAAGATTTGTTGTGGGAGGTCTGAGGCCCCTTCTCCTAACACACAGAGCTTGCAGCACAGGGACAGTAGTCTCTGTGCACTGGAGTCCTTAGGCTGCCTGGGGACAGTCCTTTCTTGTTGCCAATGGACATCTTGAAAGCCCGCCATCACGGCAGGTCCTCAGATGAACATTCATCGTCGATAGAAATAGGAGACAATGGCTGTGAAGAGACGTCTGTTTCTCTAAACCATCGATCCATTCATGGAATTCTTTTCCTTCACAAAACCAAATTTGGCCTTTGCAGGGGAAACACCATGTAGGGAAACAGGGCCATCACGGGGAGATTTGAAAACGCTTCTGGTCACCCCAGCTTGACCTCCGTGAGGCCATGTATGAAAGGCAGCAGGGGAAATTCTAAGCTGTCTTGACAGATGGACCCGTGTCATCAACACATCCACACAACAAAGTGTGTGAGCAGGGGACAGATCTCCTCCAGGGCTCGGGTATGATTATTTCATAAGATCAAGAAACTTGCAGAGACTTCTGCTCCATTACTGTTCCAAGGAGCTGATTATAAGACATCAAGTCACTTGGCAATATCTTCATGACTTTTGGACTCAGTGTGATTTAGCGTTGACAGTTTTGAAAGTACAGATTAACCGTAAATCATAGCTCAGCTTTTAAAGACAGTATGTTTCTCACATCATGGAACTATATAGATTTGTTTATGCCCATCAGCCGTCTGTTTACTTACTTATTGCACAAACATTTATTAGAACTGAAAACATGCTCTTCTGACCCACAGCCTTAAATGTACGCATCTACACCTTGATGTGATATTTAACTGTTGGGGAATAGTCATCCCAACATACTGAAACAAGGAAAAAAAGGAAAGTAAAGTATGTCTCGAAAACATGTCCTCTATCTTCTTTTTGTGCTTTCATGATATTCGGCACTAAGAGAAATGGCCTGTACGTTCTACAGATTAAGGAAACATTTCCCGAAGTCAGAGCCATGTTCCCTGCATGGAGGAATGAGATATTTTTGCTTTTTTGTCTCAATGACCTCCCTATGGTGATTCCCTATTTCCTGTGCCCGTAGTCTCATTTTCAAATAAGTTATCCTGTACATGGCAGATTTCAGAAAAGTCTCGTCGTTTTCCTGGTTATTTTCACTGTTTTTATGATTGCCTTTCTATGGATGTTGGATCAGTCAAATTGTCTTCAATTTTAGCTGAGACTGAGATGTTCATGCCGGAAACTACATGCACTAAGTAACTCTCACTGTGAGCTGTTTTGTTGGCGATGGGGTCCTTTCCTTTTTTGCAAAAGTTTATATTCTGTGCAGTGATTTTTTTAAATTTATTTTCAGATTTTAATGTTTAATTAATTTAATCCACTATCCAGAAATTTTCATCTGCAAATTTTGCTCCTTCTTGGACCAAACTTGTTGGAGTTGAAGTGCCATTTTCCCTCCCCTCCCACAGAACTCATCACGTCGAGAGATGCTAACAAGACATGACGGAAGAAGGGCGCACAGGTGTGTTATGCGGCTCAGATTGGCAACTCTCTGATACACACAACACAGGCATGCACACTCACGCACACACATACACAGAGAGCCAGGCCTGATCAAAGACTTCCATTTGGTTGAACTTGGCAATGATTTTGAAATGTTGACAACTGTCAAATTAAGATCACCCAAGCCATTTCACAGGCTCAAATTTGGATGCAGGTCTCAGAACAGAAGGAGAGAGCTGCTGGCTACTGCCCAAGTGACTTCACCATCGATCATTCGGTTAGCTGTGCTTTATGAAACGAAGCAACAGAGAGATGGGGGAGGTCAGCATCCAACTTAGAAATCATTTCTTTCCACATTTGCCTTGATTTACAGGAAGGAAATGCATTGGTCCTTTATCAAAATGTGCCAATAAGGAGCCTGGTTGTGTTTGCATGTTTCCTTTTCATTTCTCCCCTGCTTCTCGCAGGTACCCTCGGAGAACATCAGCGTCTTCCGGTGAGGTTGGGGCCGGGGTGGGGGTGGGGCGTGTTCATTCTCCAGATCTCTGACGTTCCGCGTGCTCCCTATTTGGTCGCGGTGAAGCGTTCTGTTGCTTCGCGTCGGTCCTGGTCACCATGTTCGATATTTATTGCCTTCCCTTTTTAGGAGCAACGAGTGCGTTGCCTCAATGTGGGCCAGTGTCTTAGGTCCCAGGACAGCATGGTGCAGGGAGCAGGGAGCATTGGGAAGAGGGGAGCTGGTGCATAAGAGTGAAGTGTCTTTTCTCTTGAGTTACCGTTTTTACTAGAATAGATAGTAGAACAGGATGTTTAAGTTATTTCACTGAAAACTTTTTGTTTGGAATAGTTGGATGGTAAGTTGTCAGCACATGACTCAGCTGACATCCGAATGCAGTCCTGAAAGTGTTCAGAGCAGGAAACATTCGGCTTCCTCGCAGGAGGGCTCCACCTCTGCACAGCGGTCCCTGGTTTCTGAGTTGAGTGCCTGGGGAGCTCTTGACCGCATCACGGGGGCCAGTGAGGGTGCTGCACCGAGAGAGAGCCACAATGATGAGCACTTCCCGAAGCTCTGTCGGCCGCGGGGTAGTTCCGGGTGCTGGTACATTTATATCCAGAGAAGAAATGAAACCAGCAACTAACTTCAGGGCCTGTGGTCAACGTAGAAGCAACTTAGGTCAAAGCAAAAAGCCAGTCTGAGGACAGCGGAACGAACGTGCGGCTGCCAGCCTCCCTCCGGGCTCTGGAACAAGAAAGGTTGCAACCCCGTTTGGAGCTGTTTGGGGTCAAGACCGTGGGCCGGTGGGCCGTGGGAACAGAACATGTGGGTAGATCACCAACACATTTAATATTTTTGTAGTTTCTTTTGTGGATGTGGATTAGAATTGATTTGGTTATTGGACAATAAAATGGCCCCATTATGGGCTAAAAGCAGACCCGTCAATTAAACACCCAGTTCCGCTTGCCTGTAGGAGGGCAAATCCCAACTGTGAGGACACCGGCTGTTCGGGGTGAGTCTGGGTATTGCGCTGGCAGCTTGCCAGCGTAACACCCAGGGGAAGACGCAGGGCTTCAACATGTAAGAGACTTCATATTGTGCAATTCTCAGATTCTAGGGCATTAATTGGATGCTTTTTAGTGAGAAGATGTCTGCCTTTTTGTTTCTCACTGTCTTCTGAAACTTGAATAGGAAAGACAATTCCCTTGAGACACCAGCTCGCAAATTTTCTTTACTGTTCCATTTGGGATCTGGCATCTTTGGCCAGCCATGAAGGTCCCAGTATAGAAGGAAGGCTCGACTTGACCCCAGCCCTGCCATGCCCTTCTCCCAGGCCATCAGGTGGAAGTTCAGAGTGTCAGACATACCCAGAAGCCAGTGTTGATGGCTGTGGGACTTGCGTCCGCACCACATCACAGGCCCTCTCTGCCTGGTTGGCAGGTGCAAACCACCCCCTGCATTATGCAGCACACAAAAGTTGAACCACTGCACGAGGGACCCAGGTCAGATGGACTTCTTCGGTAGGAGCTCTGAATTTCCTTCTCTTAATAAGCTCTGGCTCATGTTTTCTAGATCCAGAGGATCTGCTACTGCCAAATAGTGGGGACAGGATGGCCCTTAGGTTTGTGAGAGAGAGAGCATTTGAGTTTATGGAAGTGGTGCTAGACCCAGCAAGAAAGGAGGGGGTTCTACTAGTTCTTAATATATCACTAATACTATAATTTTAGAGAAATATCCTTTAGTTTTCCATTTATTCTACAGGAAAAAAAAAATGAGTGTGGCAGGATCTCCGTATCATACCTTGAACGATTGTCCTGAAAGGAGATTATGCAGTAGTTAGGGAAATGCCCGGAATGGCCAGACTGGCGCAGGCAGGATGGTGTGCTAGAATAATCACCTCAGCAAATAAGCACCAAGGCAGTGTGTTTCGGAGACTCCATTTAAAAGATAGTGTGTACTCAAAGTAAAACAAATTCATTTGTATTCAGTATCTCAGTGGGCTCTAAACATGAAATGTGGTTTCTTTAAAAGAAATACATTATATCATTTGCTTTTATTAAATAACATTACGTTTTTCTGAGCATCAATGACTCAAAAAGTACCCAAACCCAGAAGTCACTGCTTAAAAAAAAAACCCAAAAACTCTTAATTCATTTGAATAAAATATAGATGCTGGAAAAAAAACATAGGTCCTCGGGTCACACCGACTCTGTGTCCCTCTGAGGACTCTGCTTCTAAGTGGTCATGCTGCTGCTTCCTGGAATGCTCTCACTGAGGGGCTTAGAGTCCACAGGTACTGACCTCAGTGACATGAAAAAGAATCTCTTTGTATGAATTTAACGAAGAGCACAACCGATCATTCCCCAGTTCCAACGCTTTGGGTAGGGACGAAGCTGGCAGATCCGGGAATGGAAGGGCCCATCATCAGGGAAGAAGGTTCCGGCAGGTGCATGAGTGGGTCCTGGCAGTGGCTGTCCACACCCCAGGGGTCTCTCTGCGATGCCTGAGTAATGAGGTGGGTCAGGGCTTGAGGCCCGGGCAGCTCCTGTCATCCCGTGGTGAGAGACGCGCTGTCGCGGCTGCAGCCACAAGGTGTCACTGGCGCTGCTCGGTGTCCGCGGGTCCCGGGAGGGAGCGCTGTGCTCACAGCGCCGGCCGTCCGCCTCCATCCTTCATCCACTGTCCTGTCCCGCCGACACAGGCGGCCGAGGGGTCCTCTTCTTGTCCAGATTCGTGCAAACCACGTGTCATTCAGGAACTCCTCGACACCGCGGAAACGCAGACAGGCAGGTGGAGACGAGCCGCGTGAACGCGAACGCGCCGACAGTACCTGGCGCCGAGACCGGCGGCCGCGCCGCGCGTGTGTCTCGGCCCCAGCCCGAGCCCCGGCACCTGACGCAGACTCCGTGCTGGGACTGGGCCGCCCGCGCTCCCTCCGGGTGTCCGGGTTGGGGTGATCCCGTGCTTGGGGCATTCGCCAGGCTCAGCGTCCTGTCCCTCGGACGGTCACGGCTCCGCGCCGTCTCGGTGCAGGTCCTAAAGCTCCATGAAACAGACCCACGCCCGCCCGTGAGGGCCCGGGGTGCCGGGAGACGCTTCCCCGGGGGTGGGGCTCGGCCGTTGGCGCTTCCTGCCCTTCGGGCCGCTTCCCCGCCGGTGTCCTGGCGGCAGAAGGAGCAGACAGTTTGGTTTGTCTCAGACACGGGCGAGGGTTCCAGCCCGTCCTCCCGGGAGCGCGACAGCTCCGCTCCCTGCTTTCCCCGCGGCCTTGCCCGTGAGGCGTCGGCGCGAGGCTCGCGTTCCAGGCCCACGGCCGCCGCCTCTGGGCGCAGGTGAGCCCGCCGCGCGGCGGAGGCACGGCCGAGGCTGCAGCTCCTGGCGCCCTCCTCGCCTCGCCGCTGTGCATCACCCCGCCCTGGAGCGGCGGCGTCTTCGTCCCCGCGGACGACCAACCCGTCCTTCCCGTCTCTGGAACGCAGCACCGGGACAGAACGGACACACTTTCGAAAACACGGCCGCACACTTCTCCGCACATCTCTTCAGGAAAGGGGGTGTAGGGGCTTAGCTATGTACACGGCGGGCGCGCACGACAGCAGACGCAGTCAGCCACAGGATGACCTCCTTCTGGATGGGGGCCGGGGAGGCGCGGGCTAAGGTGCCACATAAAATATTGTGCCTTGAAGATGTTAAGTGGCAATAAGTTGTCTATTTCGAGGGCTCGGTCTACAGCGGTGTATTCTTCTTCCTCCTCCTCCTCCTCTTCTCCTTCTCCTCCTCCTTCTCTTTCTCCTTCTTCTTCTCCTTCTCTTTCTCCTTCTTCAAGTAAGCACCACACCCAGCGTAGTCCCCTACACGGGGCTTGAACTCATGACCCTGAGATCAAGACCTGAGCTGAGATCAAGAGTCAGAGGCTTAACTGCCTGAGCCAGCCAGGAGCCCTGAGTGGGGCATTCTTATTAAAATTCATCATTGGGGTATGAAATTCATTTTTTATGTAGTGTGTGTTTCCTGAAGATTTTACTGCACCTGGAGGTGGGGGTCGCTCAGCGGGACCTAAGCCCCGGACATCAACCGTTATGAGTGGTCCCGCCCTACGGAGAGACTGATGGGGATTCATTTCGCATGGAAGTTATACAGTGTTAAAAAAAAAACCCTAATAGATATTTTTAGGCGTAATGTACATGTACTTTGATGGAGGAACTGTCACCTGGTGACTGTGCAGTAGGAGTAGAATAAAAAACGGAATAGATAATAGTGCACGGGGCCTCGCTTCCGCGTCTTTGGAGCTGGGCTGTCAGCTGTGCTGTCGGGATCTGACGAGGGCATGGTGGGCACGGATCATGCCTCCTTCACCATCTTGACAGGACCTCCATGCTCCCTGTGGCCACCGCCGGGTCATGCTATAGTTTACCACTTCACAGGACAAGACAATGTGCTGCTGGCCTCGAAGCTGTCCCCAGAGTCCCTAAGGTACAACCAGAAAGGGTTTCATGCACTGGGAGAAGGTGATGCTTGGCGATGCTGCCCCTTCTCCAGGCCGCCCTCTCTGCGAGGGTGGTGGGCTAACGTGGATCGGGAGTTTCGCTTCTCGTGTTGGAGTGGGATGTTCTGATCACCTGGCTCGTGTGAAGAGTGATTTCCCCACAAGCCAGACCACAGCACTCTCTTTGCACACCCTTGCACAGTGTGACCCCAAGCGCCCTTTTCATCCCCGTTTCCTGTGAGTCCTTGTTGTGGGTTGAACTGTGCCCAGGAGAGATTTGTTGAAGCCCCGACTCCTGGTATCCATGAATGTGACCTTGTTAGGAAAGAAGGTCTTTGCAGATGTTATCGAATTAAGATGACATAATCGACATACAACATTCCACAAGTGTCACACACACAACATAGTGATTCGAGATGAATAGGTATGTTGTGAAACAATTTCTTAGTTCTACAGTTAAATACCTCAGTTATACATCAGTGAAAAAAGTAAAAGTCAAAAAGTCATGAATATATTATATCCCTAATTATTGTAGGTCTTATTTATTTATTTATTTATTTATTTATTATTTGAGAGAAAGCGAGTGAGAGAAAGCGAGTGAGAGAAAGCGAGAGAACATGAACAGGGGAGACACAGAGTAGAGGGAGAGCGAGAATCTCAAGCAGACTCCGCTGAGCTCCGAGCCCAACCCAGAGCTGGATTTCAGGACCCTGAGATCATGACCTGAGCAGAAACGCAGAAAGTCCAATGCTTTACCGGCTGAGCCACCCAGGCGCCCTTACATCTTCTTTGATTAGAAAAACAGTGGAGATGACGTCATACTCAAGTAGGGTGGGTCCTGATCCAGGGGCTGGTGTCCTACGAAGAGGGACTTTAGACAGATGCCCAGGGGACCATGTGAAGACAGAGGCAGAGACCGGAGTGGTGCAGCTACTGGCCACAGAGCTCTGAGGACTTCCCCAATCCACTGACACTGGTGAGGAACTGAAGGTGGGGTCTTCCCTGGGCCTTTGGAGGGAGTGGACGTTGGCGGTACCTGCTGCTGGTTGGTACTGGGCGCTCCGCAGCTCCGGCGAATGGATACGCCCCACAAGGGAGACACGGGCTCTTCCCAAACCCAGGTCTGTCCTGCCCAGGCTGGCCAGGCTCCCAGGTTCCCACATGGCGCCTTCTGCCTGCCCCACTGCTCCTGTAGAAATCCTACCCCCCTGTTCATGGTCCACCCAGACCACCTCCACTGATCTCAGGCATGGCTGGTGAATGTCTCTTCCTGGAATTCTTGAAGGATACTGAGCTTTTGTGATAGCATTTGTGTCTGTATTTTCTTTCTTCCTTTATCTTTTCTCTACTAAATGTAAAGCTCTTTGAGGGCAGAGCATTTATATTTTCCATTTTTGATATTCCCTAAAGCATACAACCTAGCTTGTGTGTAGGAAACCATCAAAATATTATTAAATCAAAGATAAATGATTTAATTCTAGATCGACAGGCTATTTGGAAATTGCCAGTTCCGAAGATTCTCACAATATTCGTTGAGCGTCTGTCTAGTTCCGGGCTCCCTTCTACTTGGGTCCTACCGGGCAGCACTAGGAGGAGACCGTCTGGCATGGTGCTGGCATGGGGCGGGGTTTGTTGAACGTAGGGATGTGCTCATGCTAAAATGACTATCATTCCCACCCTCGAGGACTTTAAGGTCCAGTAGGGGATGAGGGACCAGATAGTTTAGTTGCCTGTGGAGCGTGTGGTGGTGACTGTGTGCTCAGAGTCTCCAGAGCACAGAGCCAGGCGCCCAGCTTGTCGCCATGGAACCACAGGAGGCTCCCAGGGCTGCTGAGTCTGAGCTGAGACCGAAGACACCCAGCCCGGGAAGAAATGAGGGGGCGTCGGGGGCGCGGGGAAGGGAGAGTGCTCCGGACACAAGCTTGGGAGTTCTCTGGTGTGTCTTCTACCCTGAAGCAACATTTTCCATTTTCTTATATATTTACCGGCACTGGTTGGCGTTGGACGTGGCTGAGCTGTTGGCAGCTCTGAGCATAGACCATAACTTTAGTTATTCTGCTCAATATTAAATATTCACCCATGTAACATGCAGGTATCGGTCACAGGATGCAGGAAGACGTGATTTCAAAATTGTGTTCTTGCTGACTGTGGTGTAAAGTCTACACGGATTACTCTTCAGGCCAGAAGTGTGGATCTGAGTGACCTCTCCTGGCCACGAGCAAAAGAATCATGACAATGACGATGATGCTGGTAGTGATTATGGCGCTCGTAGCCAGGAGAGCTTGAGAAGCACTTAAATGGGCCGGGCAGTGTTTTAAGTGCTTTACATAAATTATTCCCCTTAATTCACACACAGTTTTAAGGTAGGTAGTATTTTAATTCTAGCTTAATTTGATTTTATTCCAATTTAATTAATCTGAATTAATTAAATCAAATTGAGCTTTAATTTAATTTTATTTATATTAAAAAAGTTAAATTTCAGCATTTCACTTTCATTCCCACACAGCTTCTGATAGACAGGTTTCATGCCCCCATTTCATAGATGAGGAATCTGGGGGCAACTGTCCCTTGTCCAAGGCCGCGCAGCTGTGATTTCCTGCTCCCTAGCCTAGGGACAAGCCTCAGGCGTCTTCCAGGGTCATGGCAGCGTCAGAACAGAGGAAGATCCCATCTGGGGGCTGATGACTGGCTTCTGAATTCTGGCTCGTGAATTCTGGTGGGTGCGCAGTTTGGGGTGATTTACTGTCATATTAGCTTCTCTAAAAGGATGGCATGGGCACCTCCCAGGCAGGTGGGAAAGAGGAAGAGGAGAGCACCTATTAGTGGCCTGTGGGGGGCACTGATGAGCAGGGCCGGGACCACAGGGTTCCCAAGTCACCACTCAGAACGTTGCAGGGCGAGAGCGCGTGCTCCAGCCTCGTCTGAAATCGCGTGTAAGAGAATGGGGAGTCCGCACACGCAGGGCGACTTCCAGTCCTTGGCTCACCGGCGCTGGGCGACTTCGGCCATGAGCTCCCTTGCGTAGCAGGGGCCCCAGGCCAACGGCGCTGCGTCGTCCGGAATAGCCCAGGGGCGTGGGGGAGCCCGACTCTTAGGAGAACTCGGAGGGCTTGTACCTGAACAGCAGCTGTCCTTGCTTTACGCTCACACCACAGCTCTCCGAGGCACCCGTGCGGCAAGCAGGAAGGGGCTCCCGTTCCCGTTGCGGCTGATAGCAGAAGTCTTCCTCCAACAGGTAAGCGTGTCTGCCTTGAACGGTGCCGAGTGGTTCTCCGATTCTATGTCTCCAGTGGGCCCCTAATTTTCCTTGCTTTATGGTGGCCCCCGTCTTTGGATGCGCGAGCGTGGACAGACGCCCACTCACAGTTCCGGACAGGACCGCCTGTAGGATCCGCACCGTCCGGTCACCAGGGTCCCCAGCAGGGTCCATGGTTCCTCTCACTAGCTCCCGCGCAGGCTCAAGGTTCCCGCTGACGTTCCCGGACTCCCACCCTTAACGGTCTGTACCACTTTGGGGCAATTTATTGTATCGCATTATTTCTTCCACTAAGGGTCCCTGATGGTTTTTTGGTCTTTCTCTCTAGAATGTTCTTTTGCTTTGTTTTACGGACGGTGACTATGCCCATATTTTTATGTGGCTAGCCCACGTAGACCTAGAGTAGGTGCTTATACTTTTTCAATTACGACCCAGAACTCACACTGGAACTTGGATCTTTCGCAGTGTGTGGGGGTGTCGGGACACACTTGGATGCTCAGTGAAGTAGGTTGATGAACAAAAATCTAAGGGAAGATATTTCACAGTGGAGCCATTTCATGAAGATCAAAATCAAGCATGTCTTTCAAGGCAACGGATTTAGCGACACTTGAAGAACTTAGATCTAAGTGAATTCTGGGTCTTCCGAAGACGACTCCTAGAAGTGAGGGCCTTGCGTTGTTTTAGGAAGAGGAACGTAGGTGGGGGTGGTGGTGGTGCTGTGATGTTCTCTCTATACCCATGAGTCTGCCTGAACTGGCCACAGACCCTTCCCGCGACTCTTTCTAGCTCCTGGATTCTCTTCATTGAACCCTGCCGGCCTGAAGGCCCACAGTACAAAGTAGAATTCCCTCTCTAGGTACAGTTTTGTTTGTCCCCTTATAGATAAAAAGACAGACTAGAACTGGGTAGGGGAATCCTAATAATACGGGTATGTTTCTTCCTTTCCCTGCTGGCCTGTCCTCCTTTTGTGCCTGTTCTGTGAGGCCTGGATGGAGTTCAGAATTCCGGGGAGCCTCAGGACAGGACGGGTCCCGTGCCTCCTGGCCAGCTGGAAAGGGTTGGAGCGCGGTGTGGTCCTGTGTACCTGAGCCTGCCACCCCGGGGCAGACGTGCCCACTCACCGGGGGAGTGGGCTGGCTGCTGGCCCTGCCTTCCTGGGTCCCCGACGCCGTGGGCCTGGGCGGTGGGACTGCCTGCCAGCAGCCCAGCGCCAGCTCCTTCCAAGGGATTTCACAGGATTTTTGCTTTAAATGCAACCAGGAGGAAGTACAAGCATTTTTTTTTTTTTCTTGGAAAACTCTCTTCCTTCCCTCCACCCCCACCATCAAGCTATCACCCGTGCGGTCTCCCTAATGGAGCTTCAGAGAGAGATCAAAGTCTCCCAGATAAGTGTTCTTTTACACAATGTTCCTGACACTCCATTTTGTAAACAGATTTTTTTATTTTTTTGGTTAAAGGGCGTATAAACATGCCGAGTGAGATGGATGGACTGCCACTTGGCTCTTTCGTTTTCTCCTCTCTGGCTCAGGAAGTGTGCGGCCCTCCAGGGGCAGCGCCCCCCCGCCGCCAGCCCGGCCGTTCCCTGCAGGAGGGGAGACGCGCCCACGGAAAAGTCAGGAAGAAGCCAGGTGACGCCACCGCAGACACCCACCTCCTCTGGGTTTCTTCCTCCGTAGGTGATTTTTGTAAGGTGAGGACTGCGCGAGGCTCTTCTGCCTGGTGTCCCTCCCGAGGGGACCGGGAACCCGGTCCTAAGTCGCTGGACATTCTCCGCAAAGGAAAACCTGCAAGGCAAGAACTCAGAGCAGTAGGGGACGGAAGCCTCCGCTGGTTTTTCTTACGGTTTCTCCAGAAACACGGGCGACCAGCCCCACAGACAGGAACTGAAGAGCCGCGTCACACTTGCAGGACGGCTCTTTCAGATCTCCTCCTCTCCCCACTGACTGCAAACAGATTTCCGTTACTGTTCGTAGCCAAGGATTGTCCCCGCTGGGCATCTGGGGCGGCCGCACTCCTGCGGGAGGGGACTGTGTGGCATGGGGGCCTTGCCACAAACTTCGCGGCTGCCTCTGCTGCCACCCGAGGGCATGTTTTCAGGAGGTTTTCTTCCTTTTCTTTATTTTAAAATCTGTGAACTAGCCAGCAGCTTCCTGGGGCTGGGGTGGAATGGCCATGTGGGGGACATGGGGCCTCCGGTGTGGACATGGGTTCTCACCTCTGTTGCTATTGGGCCCCATTTGGGGCAGGTGTGGCCATGGTGTGATGGGAAGCGTTTCTGGAAGGTGACTGGCTTCTAGCTCTCCAGGACCCCTGCAGAGCCCCGTTTGTCACCATCCTTGTCTGAAGACTGGTGGTCTTGTGTACTGGACTCTCTCGATCCTGGGCCAGGCCATTTGCTCCCCAGAAGTGAAGACTTGTTGGGGGAGCTCCCAGTGGGGTAAGAAGTGGACAGGGGAGCTTTCAGAACCCCATCGGATGGGCCTACACCCACGTCACCTCCTCCAGGGCGCCCTGGGTCCCTTCTCTGCCCTGAGGGTTGTGAGTCTCTGCCATCAGAAGTTGCTGAGAGAGGGTGAAGCCCCTGGGGGAAAGGGACAGGGGTGGCGGTCTCTCGTGTCCTTTGCCTTCACACCACCAGGATATTTCCAGGGTTTTCTTGAGTCTCCTTCACTCTATCCCACCCTAAAATCGTGGCTTGGAAAGAGACGATTTTACTGGGGTGCATGTGTCTTCTTGAGTCTGCTTACTGGCGAGGAGCCCTGAGGTTTTAGTGTGTTCTGCATACCTTTTTGAGGTGCTAAGTCCCATATCAAATGAATCCCCAGGTCCCTAAGTGAGACATACCCCCTCGCCTTATTTTGGCGGCTGTCCTTCAGCCCAGCCTCTGCACTCGGGAGCAGACGGCTTCCGGCCTGCACTCAGATTTCCAAATGCTTCCAAGTTGTTCCCTTTTCCACTCGATCCGGGCACTTGATTTGTGCAAGATCTGATCCACTCGCTTCTGCATTGAAGGCCTGGTTTTGCTATTTTGCATGAAAATTTTTCATTAAAAAAAAATCCAAAGAGCAAAGTTGCTGAGTGAGCAAAGGACTGGTCGGCCTCTCAGCACTGGGACTCCCTGCAGACCAGCTCTCGGTCCTAAGAAAAATGAGTCGATGGTCTCAGCTCAGTCCCTAATGAACAGTAGTAGATCACATCACAAAAACTGGACACGCATAATTTGGCACCACTGACAGCAGCCTCCCCACCAAAGCTTGGTGCTTTCATGTCTGAACTAATGTGAAGCTTGGAAGTATCTTTGACCTTATGGTGTGAGGAGGGAGCCGCAGGAGGAGGGGAAGGGCACCGGGGCCCGGGGGATGGGGCTCTCACCCCGGGGAGGACGGTGGATGGTCCACCACCAGCACCCCAAAGGGAGTGCCACCAGCGGGGTGCCCTCCCCACGGACCTGGCCGCTGGGACAAACAATCATAAATCAGGGTCCATCCTGATGAAATCAGGCACGGATGGCAAGTAAGTTAATTGTGGCCGTGATACCCTCATTTTTGCAATGTCTTTCAAACACCAGTTGTGATGGGAAACAGCTGTTAGATCCCGGGAAAAAAAATAAAAGGAAGGGAAGAAAAGAGAAGAGCTTCGAATTCAAAATCATAATAATGTCTGTCTTCTCCATCCCCCTCCACAAAGGCTGGGAGCGGCTCCCATTCTCCCCGAGACAATCGGGCCCGGCAGGGGGTCTGTGGGATGAGCGCGGGATTGCACGGAAAGTTCATCTGCTGAGGGAGAAGATGCCAGGAGAAGAAAGGACCCCTTCTCTTAATGGGGGGGAAATGGCATGTTTAAAATAGGTTAGGGATTCAGGTTAAAAGCGGGAGAAGTCACACAGAATCGGGGCAGACGCGTTGTAAATGGTGCTGTTTGACTGCTGGCTTCACGCAGCCGAGAGCGGGCGCGAGGAGCGAGCCTGTCTGGGATCTTCATCCAGGGAAGAGATAAAGTGGGTAATTAGAGTGTTTTGAACCTTTGAGATAAAACCGCGGGGGGGAACCGTTGGAATTTGCCCCTGTGTCTGGTCTGGCCGACTTCTGTCCTGGCGCAGGAGCTGGGGTGGGGGCCTGCCCACCCAGGGCACACTCCCCTTTCCTCCTGCTGCCTGTTCTTGTCCCTGTCTTGCTCCGAATCCGGCCGCAGGGTGAGGGCCTCCTGCAAGGACAGAGCTCAGAGCCGGCCGGAGAATCCTCCCTCTCCCAGTGTTTCCTGGGCTGGGGCTTGTACCCCAGAAATGTTGATGGACAACTTATGAGACATTTTTTCCATTTGTAACACCCGTGTCATTACAAAATGGGTCATAAATGATGTAGTCCATCCTGGAGACACAGACTATCGCCTGCCAGCACGTGCCTGCATGTGGGCAACTTCCCTGAGCCCCCCACCTCGGAGGAGCCTCCTCCGCCCCGGGTCCTTGACAGCTGCATCGCCTGGGCTGGGGTGGAGACCCTCGGAGTTCTTAGAGTTTTTAGAGTTCTCCTCGCACCCTTTTTGATTCCAGCAGGCCAGTAAATGAACTTAAAATACAGATGCCTGCGACTCGATTCTTTACGTTTTGGATCTAACACAACGGACACACAGGTAAGTAGAGGCCACGGGTCAGCTCCCCGGCAGCTCCCTGCGTGTGGGCACGGAGATTCCTGTCCCGCTCCCCCTTGCCAACTACAGAACCAGCCCTAGGAGACCCCCTGACCCCCACCATCGTTGTGCTGAGTGGGGTCAGGGCTTACAGAGCACTTCTAGAATTTTCTGGATCTGAGCCATGGTACATGTGGGGCGATGTGTGGGAGTGCGCTCTCCCACCCCGTGACGCCTGGCTGGCTCTGACTCCGTCCCTCGCCTGCTCCAACCAGCCCCTACAAAACGCCCAGAATTCCAGAAACTGGGCTGCTGTTCTGTGTTCCTGACCAGGGATGCCCCCAACGGTGTCCCAAGAGGTGTCCATCCTTCCCAAAGAGCAGACAGGCAACGCATCCTGGAGTGGCTCCCCTCAGGCGGGACTGCGGGCCACTCTGCAGACTGCTTTGCTGGGGGCTCCTTCCCAAACAGGCCCCACGCAGGCTACCATGGAAGGCACCTGTTTTTGCTTCTGTTTCTTTAGAACTTTCCCCTTTCCCCACAAAGACCAACCCCTCAGCAGGCTGGGCAGACCTTAACAGACCAATAGATGTGAAAACGACAGAAAAAAAAAATCAAGATCCTTTAAGATCTCGAGGGTCTTCGGGCTTTTTAAATTCCTTTTACACGAGAGTCCTGTCCCAGGCCTCTTTAGCTCCCTTCACAAAGCACCTGCTTCCACACGCCGGGGTTGCAGGTCTGAGGAGAAGGTGGTGCCAGCCTTTGCCTGCGGCCAGCCCGCGGGCTGCGGGGCTCAGGGATGCCCTGCCCGTCCCTGTCCCGCTGGGTCCGAGCGGTGCTGTGCCACGTGGGGTGTGTCGGGGGCCACTGGGCTTGAGCTGCACCTGCTCGCACAGCCCCGTGAGACCCGGGGCAGGAACCACGCCTTCCTTCATGAGGGAGGTCTCTGCAAGGCTGCTTCCCCTGCAGAAAAGAGGGGCTGCCCCAGACGCATTTCTCCCTTCAAGGTTCGGTTTCTCTGGCTCTCAAATTCGCACTTCGGGGCTGAAATACGGTGACGAATAAAACTGAGAGAAAACAGTGGGATTCCGCCAGAACGGATGGAAAGGAGGCCGCCGCTCTGAGCCCCGCGGGCCGTGCCCACGCCTGACGTCACAGCTGTCGGCGTGTTCGGGATGGATGTCTTCACTGCCAGAAATTGGGGCGAGCCCCGCAGAACCCCCAGAAGGCAGTCCGCTGAGTGCGCCCGGCGCGGACTCCGTCACGAGCAGGGTGTTAGGAACAGGGTTTCCCGGTGGCGCAGACACACCGGTCGCACACCAAGGGCGGGGCTGTGGCAGAGAGCACCCGGGCACGGGTCCCCCTCCGACGTGGAGTAAGGTCTCCCTCACTTTGGGTCTGTGACTCTTTCATCGGCTGCTGGGGGAAGACCCTGCATCGACCCTTTGCCAAACATTCAGACACTTGCTGGTGACAGAGGCTGCCAGTGTCCTTACATGCGGGCTAGACCAGAATGCAAATAAAAACAGGGAAGAAAGGGGATCTTAAAAAATGTTAATTCTCCGGGACGTCCTTTAAATAATGAAGTTGCAGTTTCCACCCTCCTCTTTTGAAGAGAAACGCAGCGGAGTTTCATGTTCTGTTGGTAACTGGGTGAGTTAGCGTTTGCCATCCGGACCGGGAACGGCTGGCCCAGGCTGCGTGGCGAGCCCGAGTTCACGCAGGCCCCGGGTGCCCAGCCGCCGCCGCACGGAGGGCTTAGCTCCGGCCCCTCTGGGACCGCACCCCGCCCGACCAACGGGACGCACTCAGTCTGGGGCAGTTCGCACGTTCAGGACAGCGTGTCTGCCCAGGGCTTCCTCCGGCAGGACGCAGGATCGGTGCGTGGGGACACCGCATGAGCCGCGGGCACGTGTGAGTGTGCAAATACCTTTTCAAACAGGCAGCAGCTTGGCGTACCCATGCGGGAAGGCAGCCGGTTAGCAAGCGCTGTGCGTGCAAATACGACTTCCTATTCCAACCAGAGCGAGGGGCAAAGGGGTCACGAGGCAAAATGAGGCCTGTGAGTGTGTGTGCACACATGTGTGTCCTGCACGCAGGAGTCAGGGATGCAGCAGGGCTGGCTGTCCGCTGTCCTGGGTCTCTGGATCCTTTCCCAAGGAGCAGCAGAGGCGAGGCCTGGAGGGTTCCCAGCTGACGGCTTCTGGTCCCTGCCAGGCAGCCACTGAGCATTAACCCCCTCCTGCCCAAGCTGCAAGCTGGGGATGGGCCCGGGGGGCACCAGCAAGGGCTGGGATTCCCTCCTGAGATGCATGATCACAGACACACAGCTCTGCGGTGGCCGCCAACGTGAATCAATGCTCCTGTGACACGGCCATCTCTCCTGGCCGCCGCCGGAGACCTCAGGGTACAAAGCCATCTCGCTGGGACGAGCTCAGATGGATTCTTCCCGGAGGAAGGCAGATGACCTGTTGAGGTTCGTCATGCCAGGGCTCTGTGAAGGGTTTCCTTGTGCTTTATGCCCCAGCATCGGAAAGCCGTGCTTTGTGCCCTCCTCTTACGCACGGAAGGAAGCCGTGCTCCGGTTAGCCCGTACTTGCAGCCTGAAAACAAACAGATTTCCCCCAGAGGATCCCCCCGCAGCTTCCTTAGGGATTTGCAGATTCTACCTCTCTGTCCATTTCTCTGACTTGCTGTGTTCTCCACTTGGCACCTGACCCGTGAACGTCAGGCTCTTAAACTACCAATTACCACAATTACAGAGCAAAATAACACACTGTAAAAGGTACATATTTACTATTTCTTAGGGCAGAGAATAAAGTTTTATAGTGTTAATTTCACTCTTCCTATCCTTGCTCTGTTCTGTAACTTAGAAGAATGTCGGCCTCTCCTACAGATCTGTTTCGCTGACTAAATGTTTTGAAACTCTCATTCCATGAGCGTTTTCTCCCGAGCTTCGAGAATGTTCTAACCTTTTGCTTCACGCCAGAGAGTAAGGGCCTCTACCTCACGGCACCAGGCCTCCTTCTCCTGCGGGTAGGGTCAGCCGGTAGGTGTGTTCACAGCGTGATTTCTAGAACAGATCCCGTGTCTGGGTGATGGGGAATCCACGCTGATTTGCATAGTTTCGGTGTATCCGGAAGCACAGGAACACAGCCTCACGGTCGCCTCAGACACGCCAGTCTTCGTATGCGTGCGAGGATGGCCTGACTCAGAGCCCTCACCGGCCCCGTGGAACACGGGACACACTAGCCCTATAGCAGGCAGCCTCCGAGTATCCCATTTTATTTTTATCCAATGCACAGGTAACTAGAGATTTTTCTGGCAAAATATTCCAGTGGCTTTTTTTTTTTTTTTTTTTTTTTTTTTTTTTTATGTGAGGAAAGGACAGGTAGGTGGAAAATACAAAACAAGCATGTAGACAGTTAAATAAAGATCTCACTGGGATTCCCAAAAGCCCAAACTAGAGAAATCTCAACACGCCTTTGCCAGCCTCCAAGAAGCTGGTAAAGCCGCGTGGTCTTTGAAATGTCTGTTCGTGCACGGAGACGCTCTCTCCCTGCTTTCTCTCTCTCTCTCTCTCTCTCTCTCTCTCTTTTTTTTTTTTTTTTGAATTTTTAAATCAAGCGACGACTTGCTTAACCACATTGCAGACTTCCAACCTCTTTAGAAGTACGAGGAAATGGGATTCTGCCTGTGGAGGAAGAGCCTGCAGTGGAGATGTGTGGTGTCCCCGTGGCTTCTTGGGCAAGGAACAAGCGTCCTTTGACTCTGGCTTCAATTTTGGAGATATTTTTAGCCCCTGCGTTTGGTACACTGACGTGGCAGCGAGACTGACAAGCCAGGCCCTGATGGCTCTAAAGGGTCAGTAAAACACACACCATGAAGGATTTACACAACAGACAGTAATGGCTTCTTTGGAACTGTTATGGTCTATTGGGTCACTAATAATCCACTTTTTAAAGAGTGCCAAAATATGAATTTACACAGCCGGCTGTAATGGCTCCTGATCTGTCAGGTAAATTATACGAATTCTCAGAATTTATATATGTGCCATAGCACAGGGATGCCTGTCCCCATGTACCATTGTGTAAAACAAGCAGGTTGTATAGACCAACGTGCAGATTCTTTTCCAGTCGCTGATAGAAATGATGTAGTGCCACTCAGGAAGTGGAAATACTTGTTAACATTCAGAAGTTTATGCCATGATTTATATTTCACCTTTAATTGCCTCTATTTTGATAAATATCTGTATTACTTGCATCAACATATACTCTATTTTCCCTAAAATGAAGTTATTTCCAATCCAAACTGTATTTAAAATATCCTGATTGCACAATTTCGTGGTAGGCGGACACATATTTAATTGATACATCACGTGGCTCAGTAAACACCTATTCCACATATTTACGATTTCTGTTCTCCTTGGTGATCTGGAAACAGACCTCCCTGAGGTCTGTGTCAGCCGCGCTCTACAGAGATGCCCAAATCCTCCCAGCAGGTGGAGGCATCTACTGCAAGAAGCTCTGGAAGGAACAACCCAAAATGTTTTTCCCCAGCAAGCCCTGACATTTAGGGGAAAACAAAATATCTGCAAAGGAGGGAAATTAAATGAACAGTTTCCAACGGGAATGGTGGTGTGACCTAGCTTTACCTAATACAGAATCCAGAGCCAAGATATTTCAGAGCCCCTCCTTGCTATAAACATTCTTCTCTCTTGGCTTTCTTTCTGTTACAGTTGGAAATTTTTCTAGAAGAAAAGCCTAGTGGATTATTTAATAAACAAAATCCTTTAAGACACCACGTTCAAAGATATCTTCTCAAATTTCCTCCAAATAAGTGGAGGACTCAAGTGTGCCATGGGTAGTCGGTGCACACACAGAGGCATAGAGCCTGGAGATGGGGCACACACACGTGTGCCCACACGCTGGCACACACACGTAGACGTACAGGCTGGAGAGCACACATGCACACTTGTGCACATATGCTGGCAGACACACGTGCTCACAATGAGAAACTCTAGGCTTGCTCTTGCCTTATTTCATTCACCAGCAGTGTGGATTTTCTATTCTTTTGGCTAAAACAGTGATGGCTCTCGTTCTTTTGTGTTGCTGTGCAAGTTCCTGCCTGTGCATGAAAACAGTAAAAAGGAATTTAAAACACGATTCACTAGAAATTCTCTGCCTGAAAATTGGGCTTTTCTTGAGGCAGACAGATTTCTTTCAAAGACCACTTAAAATGTGTTGTCCATTATGGACAAATGACAGGGCCCAAGGATATATGTGCACGTATTGGATGGTCTACCTGGAAGGGTCTGGATGTTCCTGGGTCCTTAGTATGAGAACACAACCTGGCAAGTTGTAGGTCTCACCTCGCTTAGCACGGAGCTAAGAGCAGAGGCTGACGTAGAGATGCCTTGGTCCCCACCCCCCACTCTTTTCCCAGGGTCTATTTCCTGCCAGTATCTCCCATCTGCAGTATTGACTGGTTTATCAGGAGGCAGGTACCGCTATCAGTTTATCTTGAATTGTCATCCAACAGAAGATTAAAAGCTGCCTGCCTCCTTCTTGTGATTTTCGGTGTTCATGTCACAAAGTTTTCAATCAAGTTTCAGCACTGCGCCTTTAGCTTACAGAACCCTGAGCAATTATCTTCCCAAAGCAGGGGATTTAGACTATGTTTACCTCGCACAGTTTTAAGATATCTCCCTGCAAACCTGTCCACATTTAGGGAGTCAGATGGCTCTCAGACCTGGCTTGGGCTTTCTCTCTCTCTCTGTCTCTCTCTCTCATCCCCAAACCAGTAGGCTCTCAGCTGAGCAACAACCAATAAGAAACACAAATAGTGGACAAGTGCCGGGTTTTCGAGGAGCAATCCCAGTGCAGAGACCTCGTGTTGCTAGTTTTCACGACGGAAGAACCCTGACTGTGGACAGCACTGTTCTAAGTGGCTGTCTTGTTACCAGTCTTTAGGAGGCCCCATCTCCATGGCCGTGAGCTCACACATCAGCCAGAATGGAAGGGGGATGTCCGCTGCACCGTCGGATGCCTGGGAGGAAGCTGTGGTCTGGGGTGGGTGGGGGGAGCCTGAGATGTAAATGTTGCCTCCATTTATAAGGAATTGGGCCCAAACAAGTCGACACCAAATCAATGTACAACTTTCATTGAGCCTTTGGGTGCTTGGAGTGAGTGCTTTGGAGTCCCGAAAAACAGATGGGGAAGATGCTGGCTGAACAGCAGGCTCAGCAGAGGACGTGTACCTTCTCCCCAGAACGCCTGCAGGGACACGTGTCCTCAGGAAAGCCCGATGGGAGCTGGGGAGCCACACTTCCGGCCCTGCTGGGGCTCATTCCTGCTGACCGAGATCGCCCGCAGCCTTGCCACCCCTGCCGACTTCTTTCCCTCAGTATCGACCACTGAAACCTGTCCAGTGGGGCTGGGGTGGGTTTGCACGAGGTCAGGGGCGTGCGCCGGGGAACCAAGATTCCTGAACGCAACACTTTGTTCAAGAGAGCGCTGGGAACGTGCGCTCTTCCCAGCTTCGGGGTTCGTCTCTCTCCACATGTGGGATTCTCATTCAGTGTCTTACAGATGTGGGCAGAGGAACTCATGCCGCGGAAAAGCCGAACTCCACCCCGCCTACCCGTTGGAGTTCTAAAAACCTGAATTATTGCTCAGATACATGACAGTGGAATCCCGAGTCCAGGGGAAGGCCTGACGCCATCGTTCACTCGGTGACTTGGAAATCAGGCTACGGTTTTCCCTGTCACCCATGGCCTGTCGTCCGTCTGCTGCTGTGCTCCCACCTTGGAGCCTGGCTCCATTCTCTCCCGGGCGCCGGGGCTGGGGCCACACCAAGGTGTGCCCAGCTCACTCGACGCACATGGGCTCTAGGTTGGAGACAAGGGTGGACCTATCACTTTCTAGCTGGGTTCCTTCTGAAAAAATCATCCTTCAGGGTTCCAGGTTCCAGCAGAAGGAGATACACTCGGAAAGAGGCTTTGCTGGAGATGGGGCCACGGGGCAGGATCCTTATGCTTTGCGGGGAACACATTCACCCATTTTTCCTTCTGTGGCATCAGAGCATGGGCTGGGTAGAGCCCGAGATGGGGAGAGTCCCATCCATGCCTGGGCCTTGGATGACCTGGGCCAGAACTAGGACTTCTGTTGACACTATGATACACAATGTCCCCAGGGCAAGCATGACATCTGGGAGAGATCAACCTTCCCACCGTGTCCACGGAAACACAGGTCTTGCTAAAGGTCTCCAGGTGCTTTCTGAAACCCCAAATCCACTGCCTACGCAAATAATGTGACTGGGATTCGGGTGCCTGAGCCATGATACTCAGTGACTGAAACACTTTGTGTTTAACACCCGCTGCCCACAGGAGCCTAGCGCTGAAAGAAAAAAATCATCGATCGTCAGCCCCTTGCTGTTTACGGCAACTTTGGAAAGGTCCAGCCATACGCAGCCGCCACAAAAATGTCACTAATTCCATCAAGTTTGCACCCATTAAAATGAGCAGAGGTGTGAGGAGTTAACAGCTCGGCGGAACAAAGAGACCCTTATGGGGTTACATGCAAAGTGAAGGAAAATGTCCCTTGCGTGTTCTTCTGTGAGTGCTGATGCCTGAAATCCCAGGAAATGCCACTCGCCGAGCCAGGGGAAGAAACTGATCTTTGACGAAGGGATTTACCTCTCACTTCCGGATTCTTTGCAGAATTTCTTGTGTCTAAATTGTCGATACTCCCACGTGGACTAGTTTTCAAGAGTTAGAATCCTAATACCATCTCTAAATTGCATAAAAGGGATCCTATTAGTGGGAACAAGGTGGTGGTAAATGGCAGGTCTGTGCATCACACCGCATCTCTAAACTAGATGCAAAAATCAATATTTGTTGAATTGATTTGAATATATATTGATTTAATAATTTTTCTACCTGCATGGTATATAGCTGGGGAGATCACTTGCAAGGTGGGGGGTGGGCGGGTGATATTTTGTTTTGGAAGGCTGCTATAAAATTTGTTCACTTAATAAGCTTTCATGCGCTAATAACTGCAGATTTGAAAATTACAGCATACCATCCCTGCCCAGTAGGATCGTACAAGCTCGATTGGGGAGTGGAGAGGACGGGGAATTGGCATGAACACAGGAATGAATTAATTGAATTAAGTGTCATAGTTTAATGTGTTTGGTGAAAATGGATGCATAAAGAAGTTAATAATTATTAGTTTTATCTGGAGGAGGAAACAGAACGAACGGCATTTGGCTAACATCTTGTAGGAAGAGTCGAAGTGTTGGCGGTGGTGGAGGAAAAAGTGGAAATTAGGCATTTTAGACAGAAGAGCACTTGTTTCAAATTTGTTAAATGTGCGTTTTTGCACTGGCAGACTGAGGAGCTGTGCCTGCCATTTTATACTGATGAGAACAATTTCATTATGTTTGCTCTACATTTTTCTCTATCAGCAAACCGGAGAGGTTTCCTGGCCAACACACACATAGGGCACTACAGTCTGAGACTTTTGAAAAGCCTTCTCACCCCATCCTACCACACAGCAGCAGTCTCCGACGCGGAGCTCTCCGGTGCGGCTCTCCCAACCCTCCGATTAACTGCCCGTGGTCCACACACCGATGATTTAGTTTTGCCGTTTCTTGGATCAAAAACTAAAGCAAAGCCTCAAGGATCTAGAAACTCATTTTAGCAGCCGTCATAAACAGCAGCATGCGAAGTCACTAAGAACTGCGCTCCCCACGGTGTGCTTTGTGGTATAACGGTTTTGAGGGAAAAAACCTAAAGTTTCATCCCCTTCTCCCCATTAATTAGATTTGCCTTAACCACCACGTGCAACATTCCCGAGCATTAGTTTTCTACCTGTAAATTTAAGCCAATAATAAATGAATCATACTGGAGTTTTCTGTGCCCTACGTGGTAGGATGTATGTGAAAGCTTTCAAAACCGAAGAATATTATCATTAACATTATCACATCAATAATGATTACTATTATTTGAAATTTCAGGAATGTCAATCCAGAATTATTTCTTATTTAAACATGCCAAAACATGGGAGACTTCCCCTTTTACCAAAGTTCTGGATGGGGTTAATACTTTATTAAAGTTATCCATTTACCCAAGCACGAATGCCGCTATGCCTTTACACGTTGTAAATAGAGAGACTGCAAAATCGAATATGCATATTTTAGACTTTTAAATTTGCAGGGTGTTAGATTTCGAATTTATCTCTCCAAAGCGGCATATGGGGATGAGATATTTAGATATGAAAAATAGCCCACAGTCTCTAGAATGTTTGGTGTAAGAACGCTAATTCCCTGCTCAGTTGATCAGGAGGCAATGATTTCATGAAAATGTCAGAGCAGGTGTATGGAAAAGACATTATGGTGTCAAAATGAGATGAAACAATGTTAATTTGTCTGCGGAAAGTCCGTGCCTCTGCCAAGACGAAACCAAACCCGGTATTCAGCCATGCTGAATCTTGGCACTCCAGTGCCCGGAGACCTTGAGCGGAAGGCCCCAGCACGCTGGGCGATGTGACAACCCACAGGGAACAGGATTTATCTCCCTCTTCCTGCCTTGGGGCCGAGCACAAAGAAGGCAACACTGTTGGAGGGATTAGAGAACCGTACGAAGGAGTCCAGCCTCCAGCTGTCCCCGACGCACAGCGTAACGCAAGCACAAGGAATACCCAAGCCGGGGGTGGAGGGGGTGGGGAGGGAAATCCCTTTCTAGCAGCCTCTGTGGATCAGGGTTTAAGAGCTCGCGGGTCCCCCCTCTTGGTAAATTGCTGTGTTTTTCTGGCGGGAAATGTTCTTGAGTGTTCAGCACCTCGGTGGCATCTGGGAGACCATCTCTGCAGAACAAAGGTGAGCAGTACCTGTTTGGATGTTAATTTGGCCTCCATAAAGCACTCTAGTAAAACTAACATTTGAACAGGGCCCAGAATTCAAGAAGCAGCCAACGATATGAAAGGAAAATAACTCTAAGTGCTTTGAAATCTATAGCAGTTTGTTTAAAAAGAAAGAAAAAGGCCCCTTTCCTCTACCCTTAGATTCCTCGCATCCCCGTCCCCGCGTCGTCATCTAGCACGGCTTGTCTGGAGTTGACCGCACTCTTAACGAATGTCAAGTCCTCACTTTCCATTCAAGAAATAAGGCCCTCGCAGGACCTTCTAAACATTTCTGTTTTCCATCAAACGAGAGTTGCCCTCTGCTGTAATGGAAGAGGGCCTGGCTGGTTTAGGAGACGCTGGGTGATGGCTGGCTTTGACGGAGGCTGACGTGGAAAGTCCCTTCTCTGGACCTTGGCTTGTCATCTGTAGATTTGGGGCAGACTGAGTGTTGGTGTAGATGACCCCTGAGGGTGTCTCCTACAAGGCCTGTCAGTTCTACAGAACTTTTCCAAGACCAGGCATGCGTTGGTGACACGTGAGTGGGGGGATGTGTCCTTAGTGAGCGTGTGATAAGCAACATGGTCGGATTATTTATGCAAAAAAAAAAAAAAAAAAGAAAAAAAAGAGAAAGAGAGATTATTCCTGAAAAAAGGGTGTTCGTGGAGCTTGTTCCCAATGGTTGGGTTGTGCATCCAAAGTGCTTCTCAGGGCTGGGCTTCCGTCTGGGAGGGGTGGTTGTCGAGTGGACTCCGAGCCTGCCGCCGGAGGCCGCGCCCGCGGGGTCGTGACATGCATCTCTCCATCCAGCACGTGGGTATCTCATTTCTCTATTTACCCGTAGTGTGTTTCCGGGGGGAGTGAGGCTCTTCACCCACGTTCTGAGGTGGATATATTCTGACACCGTCCTACATCTCATCTTCTTCCTTCCGTCTGAGTTCTAACTGTGCCCCCAGCAGGCCTGGAGCCAGTGGGCTTCCTTCCTATGGTCCCGTTTTCCTTTCCTCTGCAGGTGGAGAGAGTTGATGTGGTGGAGAAATGCCTTTCAATATTTTTAAGTGCAATATTAACTCGCGTCGGATGTAACAAGTAACAGTGCAATGGAATGAAGTCAGGAACAGCAAAGCCATTAAGAAAATGTGCCATTAGGGAGAGGCCTCGTGTTTCCTATGGAAGACATTCGCCAGTTACACGCCGCACACACTCAAGGAAGTGATTAAAATGTTTATGGCCCTTCTAATTTTGCTCCTTTTAAGAAGTAGAGACTTTTGGAGCCAGAAACATTTTCTTAATTCACTTTATTGGTAATGAGATCTAGTTTCTTTTCATCCTGATGTAATGCAATCTCAGTTCACATGTACGTGTGTCGTATGTGCTTGTAGGTCCGATCCCTACAAGGGGAAGACCTGAGGGACCATTGGCTGACACTGTGTTGGTTCTGTTTTATTCATTCTTCTTTTTGGGGGTATATGAAAGCTCGAGCCTTAGGTTTTATTCAAATTTGAAAAGCGCAGATCAAATATTTCCTTGTTTCTTTTTATGCTTTCCTAGGACAGGGGGCTTTATCCCTTTTTCCTGAAATTCAGCATAAATGGAAATCATCTGTCTATGATCGATCGGTACTTGTTGCCTCAACCAGGAAGCACTTGCCCTGTGGATCACCTCCCGACACATGCGGTGTCCAGTGGCAGGGACACTTGCTCAACTGTAATGAGAAATGCAGTCCTTGGGAGGGTGTGGGCAGGATGGGAAAGGCATCTGGCATTTGCTGATGAAGGATGCCCTCTGCCGCAGATTCCATCGCTCCCCCAGGAGCACCCTGTGGTCCAAGGCACAGGGGTCTGGATGCTGGTTTCCAGGCAGCGGTGCTCCTCACACATCCCTGGGACTGGGCGTGGGGTTTCCGATCCTGAGCTTTATGACCATGCTGTCGGGTAGGGCTTATGACCTACAGGATGGGTCATTGTGAGACTCTCCTTTGCTCCCCAGGAACGTGAGATCGAGGGACTTGCTTGCCACTGAGGCAGGCTTTGTGCTGGACCTTTACTTGAAGTCTGCAGTGCATGTGCTAGAGGCTGCCCATGTGGCTGGGTGTCCAGGGTGAACACTTGTCTTCCAGCATTCCACTCTTGACCATAGCACTGAGCACCTGTAGTGCTGTACAGAATTCCTTAAAGGTATTTCCCTTTCTCATCACAAAGCAAACAGATACCAATAAAAATACCAACTACGGTCTGCAGAAAATATTTGCAACATACTTGACAGTCAAAGAGTCAATATATAAAATACATTTTATATAAAAATGCTTCAATGTATCAAGAGGAAAATGGTCAGTCCGTGGGAAAAAAAAAATTAAAACTGTGATCCATAAATGTCTGAAAAGGCGATCCAACTCATTATAACAAAAATGCAAATGAAAAGTGACATTTTATTTTCATTCACTTATTTATTGTACAACAACCTCATCCCTTGCCCTGTGCTAGCATTAATAAAACAGACATCATATTTGTTGGTCCAAAGTTGAGAATCTCGAACGCTCCTGTCCAGAACACAAGAGCCATTAGCCATAGGTGGCTATTTAAATTTAAACTTAGGATAATATAAATTAAATAAAGCAAAACATTGAGTTCCTCAGTGGCACTAGCCGCATCTTAAAAAGCTCAATGGTCACATGTGGCTGTGGGCAGGGGTTGGAGGGCAGGGGTCTAGAGCATGTCGGTCCCCACAGACAGGTGTCACGGTCAGCGCTGCTCCAGATAGACACGTACGAAGTAGAAAATCAACATCTGTAACTCACGGCAGAATCAGGTCCGGGTCAGAAACTGACAGGAGACAGGGTGGAACACTTGGGGGTTGCTTCTTGGCTTAGCGCAGGCAAGGAGAAGGTGTTTGAGCTGACACGGGAAAGGAGGGAAGGAGCTAGCCACGTGGAGACGGGGAGTTCCAGCAGAGGGACAGAGGATTTTTAAAGGGCCTGCGTGAACAGGGCTTGGTGCTTTTAAGGACATTGGGACTTGCCTGCTTCTGAGTGGTATTTGCATTCTTGAGGCAACGGCTCACACAGGGAGCAGCGTGGAGAGGAGGGAGGACCCAAGACTCAGCCCCTGCGAATCTCAGCTGTTCATGTCTGAGTCAAGGAGCAGGAAGTGGCAGGGCATGGGGTGCAGAGATGGGGACAGGAGAGCCAGGAAAAAGCAGTGGGCTGTGGCTGAAGCCGAAGATGAGACAGTCAAGAAAGACAAAGGTATTTCCCAAGTACCCTAACATCAACAATTTCAAAAGTTTGATAAAAACCAGTGTTGGCGAGACTCTTATGAAATGGGTCTCATACCACTCACCGCTAAGTGAAGTCACATGTATCTGGTGCTCATTTATGCATTGTAGTGTTGTTTACAATAGAAAAATTCAATGGAGAAAAATTCCACCGGAAGCTGGAGCAGCTCTGACATCCATGGGGAAGAGACTGGAGAAGTAAGGTCTGATCTCCCACCATTAAATTAGATTTGAAGAGGCTGAGGGGATTAAAAGGAAAGGTTTTTGAGAGAGATCAGTAGGAAAACCACAGCAAGGTGTGAACACACGCATAGAATGCTCTCACTTGTATGAGCAAGTGTGTGTTGCACATGCAGAGATTTTCCGGGAGAAAGTGGAAGAGCCTGTTTACCACGCCGATGCCTTGGGGTGGGTGTGCGGAGAGACATGTGGAAAAGGAGATTTTCATTTTATGCCTTTCCATCCTGTTTAATAGTGACAGGTGAAAAAAAAAATAGTGACAGGTGCGTGGGAATTTGTGAAGATGGAGCAGAGAGGTCCCATGAACACTTACCTCAGGTTCCTCCAGCGGTTACCTGGGGCATAACGGTAGCACAAAATCAAAATTAGCAAGTGGATACTGGTGGAGTGTGTGTGGTTTTATGCCATTTTATTACGTGCATAAATTCACACAACCATCACCCCAGCCAAGCAACAGAACTATTGTCTCCACAAAGGCAGTCCTCATGTCTCCTCTTTCTCATGGCATCTGTCCTCCTGTCCTCAACAGCCCTGAGCCCTGGTAAGCACTCATCTCTTTTGTGTCTCTATAATTTTGTCATTTTGGGAATGTTACAGACATGGCACCATCCAGCATGTGACCTTTTGAAACTGGTTTTTGTTCACGCAGCATAATGCCCCTGAGAGCCATCAAGGTCGTTGCATGTGTCTACTGTCTGTTCTGGTTATTGCTGAGTTGGCTGCCATGGTATGGCTAGAGGACGATTGGTTCACCCACTGAGACATTCTGCTTGTTTCCAGTTCCCGATTAGTGCCAGTAAAGTTGCTATGACCAGTTGTGTGCAAGTCTTCGTTTCTCTGGGATAAGTGCCCAGGAGTGCAATGGACTATAGGTAGGTATATGCTTAGCTTTTAAGAAACTGTCAAACCATTTTCCAGAGTAACGGCATCATTTTTCATTCCACCTAATGTAGGAGAGGTGCAGTTTCTCCTCATCCTCCCAGCATTCAGTGTTGTCACTAGTTTTCATGGTAGCTGTTGTAATAGGTCTGTGGTGATACCTCATCGTGGCCTCAGTTTGCACTTTCTACTGGTTATTGATGTGGAACATGTTTGCTTCGTTGCCATCTGTAGATCCTACTTGGAGTCATGCCTCTTACTGTCTTCTGCCCATTTTCTATTTGATTTTTCTTTCTAGTGCTGAGTTTTCAGAGTTTTTTTTTTCTATTAATTCTAGATATGTGTCCCTTCTCAGATATGTGGTCTACAAGTATTTTCTCCCAGTCCGTAGCTTGTCTTTTCGTCCTTTTAATAGGGTTGTTTGCAGAGAAAGAGTTTTTAATCTTGATCAAGTCTAACTCATAGAATCGTTTCTTTTATGGTGAGGGTATCATGTCTAGGAAGTTGTTGTAAAAACCTAAATCCTGAAGATTTTGTTCTGTTTTCTTCCAAAATTTTATAGCTTCATATTTACATTTCTTTCTTTAAAGATTATTTATTTATTTATTTGAGAGAAAGAGCGTGAGCAAGGGCAGGGGGAGAGGGAGGGGGCTCAGCAGGAAGTCCAACATGGGGCTTAATCCCAGGACCCAGAGATCATGACCTGAGCCTAATGCAGCAGCTCATCTGACTGTCACTCAGACTCCCCTTCATTTATATTTCAGTCAATTATTTATTTGAATGAATTTTTGTCGAAGAATTGAAGTTTACATTGAATTGCTTTTTCTTTTTTGGCCTGTGGACATCAAATCTCACCTTTTGTTATAAAAACAATTCCTCCATTAAACTGTATCTACACCTTTGTTAGAAATCAGTTTGCATACTTGTGATGGGTAATTCTGTTTTATTGACCTGTAGTATGTCTGTCCCTCTACCCATACCACCCAGTCTTCATTACTGTAGCTAGACGGTAGTCTTGATATCATGTAGTATGATTTATCCCATTTTATTTTTCAAGATTGCTTCAGCTATTCTGTGGCTTTTAGACCTTTCATCTACAGCACTGGGTGTTACATGCAACTGATAAATTATCGAAGACTACATCTGAAACTGATGATGTATATACGTTGGTTAATTGAATTCAAATATTTAAATTGAATTCAAATTAAAAAGAGAAAGAAAATAAATAAAAAATAAAGTTTAGCATAATCTTTAAGTATTTGCAACAAATCTTGTTAGGATTTTTATACAAACGATGTTAAACGTGTATATCAATGAGGAGATAACTGATATCTTTACTGCTGAGCCTTCCAATCCATGAATCTGGTATGTATGAACTTTATTTAGATGTTATTTGAATTCTTACATCAGTGTTTCCTAGTTTTCAGAATGCGAGTTCTGTGTGTGTTTTGTTAGACTTACATCTAAGTATTTTTTGATAGGCTATAAATGTAACTTCATTTTTAATTTGCTTCTCCTTGCTGATTGGTACATCACAGAAATATAGTTCATTTTTGTATGCTGCTTTTCTACTTGAGAACTTGCTGAACTTACTTGTTAGTGTCAACAGCTCTTTTTATTAATTCCAGATTTCTACATAGAAAAACTGCAAATAGGGTAGTGTTATTTCTTATTTTCCAGGATGCATGCCTGTTATTTACTTATTTTTTTTCCTGCCTTACTGTGTGGTTAGAACTTGCAGTACTCGATTGAACAGCAATGCTGTGAGCAGACCATCCTTGCCCTGTTTCCAGTCTTACATGAGAAAGCATTCAGTAGCATCTCACCCTTAAGTAAGAGGTAGCTCATACTTAAACACCTTTTTCTACATGTTTTTTTATTAAGTTGAGGAAGTTCCCCCCTTTATTCCTAGTTTTATGAGAGTTTTATCATGAATAGAAGTTGAATTTTGTCAAATGTCTTTCCTGCATTAATTCATATGGCCATATGACTTTTCTCTTTGAGTCTGTTAATAAGGTGGATTATATTGGTTGATTTTCAAATATTGAAACTATCTCATATCCCTAAAATAAACTTCACTTGCTCATCAGACACACACACACACACACCACAATAGTAAAATATATTACTGAATAATAAAATTGTTGAGTTCTATTTGTTAACGTTTTGTTAAAGGTGTTTATGTCTATATCAGGGTGTAATTTTTTTTTTCATACTGCCTTTGTCTGATTTTATCAAGGCAATACTGACATCATAAACTGAATGAGGAGGTATTCCTCTTCTTCAGTGTTCTGTAAGAAATTTTGTGGTATTTGTTTTAATTCTTCTTCAAATGTTTGGCTGACTTTGCTAGTGAAATTATCTGGGCCTGGAGGTATCTTTTCCAAGGGTTTCCAAATAAGAAACTCAGTTGGTTATTGGACTGCTCAAATCTATTTCATATTGGATGAGCTGTGGTTGTTTGTACTTTCTGAAGAATTGGTCATTTCACTGAGTTGTCAAGTTTATGTTATAAGTTGTTTGTGATATTCCCTTACTCTTTTGGTGTCTGCAGGGTCTGTAATATCTCCTGTTCCATTCCTAATGTTAGTGATTTAATATAAGTAATTTCTTTCTTCTTTTTCAATCTCACTAAAAGTTTGTCATTTTTCTTGGTCTTTTCAAGAAATACCTCATTGTTTTTTGCTTTTTTGTTTTATTTTTTTTTTCCATTTTTAATCTGATTTTTGTCCTTGTATTTATTTTTTCTTTTCTTCTGCTTGATTTAGATTATCTTGCTCTTTGATTTTCTAGTTTCTTGACTTAAACATTAAGATTATGGATTTGAGAATTTTCTTCTTTTTGAAGGTAAGCATTTGGTGCTATTCATTTCCCTTATAGCATTGCTATAGCTACATCTCACCAATTTTGATATATTTCCATTACATTCATTCAATGTATTCTTAAAAATTTTCTTGAGACTTGCTCTTTGATTATTTAGAAGTTTTGATTAGTTTCCAAATGTCCTGGGTCTTTCTTGTTCTTTCTGTCACTTTACCAGCTAGGGTGAAATGTAGATACTATATCCTCCTATGTCCTCTGTTGTTCCTGACTTAGACTACAATTGTCTTAAATATTTCCTCTACATACACATTATCAATGTTATTATTTTTGTTTCAACAGTAACATATAATTTAAGTCAAGAGGAGAAGCAAAGTCTATTGTATTTATCCATATTTTTGTGTCTTTAATTGTTTTTCTTACTTCCAATGTTCCAGGATCCATCTTCTAGTATTTTATTTCTGAGAGCTCTATCAGCATTTTTTTTTGTGGGGGGGGGCAGGTTTGTTGGCAACAAATTCTCATAGTGCTTCTTCATCTTGAAATACTTGGTTTCTCCTTTATTCCCAACTATAGAATCACAGTTTGACAGTTCTGGTCTTTCAGAGTATGAAAAATGTGATAGCAATTCCTCCTGGCCTCCTGAGTTTCTTATCATAAATCTGCTAGCATTCTAATTGTTTTTCTCCTTTAGGTAAGATGTCATTTCACTCTTTGCTGCTTCAAGATTTTTTTTTTAATTAGTTTTTTGAATTTGACTATGATGTATCTTGTCATGGATTTCTTCAAGGTTATCTTGTTTGGGGTTTTCTCAGCTTCTTGAATATGTATGTAGATGCATGCCTTTTTCCAAATATGGGACATTTTCAGTTATTAGTCTTTGAGTACTTTTAAAATCTTACCTTCTTCTCTCCTTCCAAGACTCTGATATCATGCACATTAGATATTTTGTCACAGTCAACAGTTACTGGGTACTGTTAATGATTTTTCTTTTTCTTTTTAAATCTGTATTCTCTCTGTTCTTCACACTGGATAATTTCTATTGTCCTGCCTTCAAGTTCACAAATTCTTTCTTCCTTTTCCATTCTTCTGTTGAGCCTATCCATTCAGTTTTTTATTTCAGTTGTTATTGTTTTTTAGTTTTAAAATTTTTATTTGGTTCTTTTTTTATATGTTCTGTTGCTTTTTGAAACTTGCTATTCTTTTCATCTTTCTCATGCATGTTTGTAAATTCTCACTGAAGTATTTTTATGATGATTGCTCTGAAATCCATACTAAATAATTATAACATCTCTATCATCTCAATGTAAGTGTCTATTATTGTATTTTCTCATTGAAATGGAGATTTTCCTGGTTCTTGCTATGATGAATGATTATTGATCAAAACCTGGACATTTTTCATATTACATCACGAGTCTTTGGATCATATTAAGCTCTTCTGTTTAGCAAGCCTTGTCTGACACTGCTCTGTTAGGGAGAGGAAGGGTAGGGATGAAAGTCCATGTTCCTCACTTGGCCTCTGTTGACATGGGAAGATGGGGAGGTAAGTTCACTTGTTACTGATGAATGGTGTGGGGGAGCCTGGACTTCCACTCAAAATTTGGTAATACCACCTGGCTCAGAGGGGCTCCCCACATGGTGACCAGTGACATCACGGTGGGTGGCCTTGTTCTTCCTGTTCACTCCTGGTACCATCCTGGTGGGGGAGTGTTGCCTAGTACCCTGGGGTAGGCTGGAAGTCTAGGCTCCCCAAATGGCCTTCTTTGATGACACCGCATGAGGAGGTTGGGATGCCTTGTTACAACTCAGTGATGATGGAGAACTAAATTCTCCATTGACTGGCAAGGATGGAGTGGGCCACGGTGTTCTTCTGTAGTGTTTGGCTGAGTAAAATGAGTTCTGTCAAAACTTTTCATTCTTATTAAATTTTGTTTAGTGAGACCAGGCTTTTTCTGTCATGAATTTTTTGTCTGTGTGTCACTTTGTGTTGCTGGGTTCCTGGCTTCTGTAGTATAGTACTTAGTGTAGTAGATATGAGACAAAAGATGATGGTGGTGATGATGATGGTGGTGGTGATGATACCATCCTGTGTTTCCTTGTGTCCAGTGTCCTGCTGGTCTTCTTTTTCTCCTCTAGCCTTTACTCTCCTTGTGCTTGTTGTATAGGTAATGTACAGTTTGTTTTATAGGTGACTAGCTGACCTTAGTGAGAGGAACAGGAAAGGCCCGTCTATTACATCTTTCTGGAAGTGTAAGTCTCTAGACTAATTTTTAAAGTGATAAATGGCATCATATTATCTGCTGGACTTGTCAGTGCTTCCAGGTCAACTCAATGCTGTCCTTGTAGCTCTAGAAGGAAACCCCTCCCTCCCTTCTGTCCTCCCCTTCATTACATCACCACTGTCCCTCAGTTGCCTTTGAGTTTTTTCTTGAAAAAGATTTTAAAATGGGCAATAACAGAAGATACTAATACAACTGTTAAAACGGTTTTTTTTTAAATTAAAAACATTTGCATTTTTCTTTTTTTTAATTTTTATTTTTTATAAACATATAATATATTTTTATCCCCAGGGGTACAGGTCTGTGAATCGCCAGGTTTACACACTTCACAGCACTCACCATAGCACATACCCTCCCCAATGTCCATGACCCCACCCCCCTCTCCTAAACCCCCTCCCCTGAGCAACCCTCAGTTTGTTTTGTGAGATTACGAGTCACTTATGGTTTGTCTCCCTCCCAATCCCATCTTGTTTCATTTATTCTTTTCCTACTCCTTTAACCCCCCATGTTGCATCTCCACTTCCTCATATCAGGGAGATCATATGATAGTTGTCTTTCTCCGATTGACTTATTTCTCTAAGCATGATACCCTCTAGTTCCATCCACATCATCGCAAATGGCAAGATTTCATTTCTTTTGATGGCTGCATAGTATTCCATTGTGTATATATACCACATCTTCTTTATCCATTCATCTGTTGATGGACATCTAGGTTCTTTCCATAGTTTGGCTATTGTAGACATTGCTGCTATAAACATTTGAGTGCATGTGCCCCTTTGGATCACTATGTTTGTATCTTTAGGGTAAATACCCAGTAGTGCAATTGCTGGGTCATAGGGTAGCTCTATTTTCAACATTTTGAGGAACCTCCATGCTGTTTTCCAGAGTGGTTGCACCAGCTTGCATTCCCACCAACAGTGTAGGAGGGTTCCCCTTTCTCCGCATCCTCGGCATCCTCACCAGCATCTGTCATTTCCTGACTTGTTC